>JAUTWP010188581.1:0-41497 GCA_033042655.1 Cyathermia naticoides | reverse complement strand
TGGTAAGAAGTTCATTTGTATCGTTGTCCCTGAAAGAAAAAGCGATGACGCGGTCGCTTGGGATATCGTAGCTTATTTCTTGTTCACATAAATCACAAAACACTTTAACCATAATAGCTCCTTTATAAGAAATATATTAGCAACAGGATTCGAACCTGATCCATAAAAATTATAACAATCTTTATAGACTGGATACCTTATCAAACACCAGATACTAATACTGTAAGGTTTAACTTACGGTTGCACAGTAATCACCTCCTTTTCTTTTAAAAGTTTATTGAATTCTTTCAAAAGCATAACATCCGATTATTATTCCGTCTTTATCCCGCTTCAACTGAGACGGAACCAAGAGGTCTTTTCTTCCGGGCAAGGCTACAGCTACCATTCGGCTGACAATTAGATAAGTTCCTGGTTTAGGGTCAGGCAATCCCTCTGGTTCACCATAGATAGTTTTGACAATGCTGATTCCTGAAATAGGCTCAAGGGTTAGAGTCTTTGATTTAAGTCTAACGGTTCCTACTGACGGGAAAGAGATAGCCGCTTCTTCGGTAAAAACAGTAACTTCATGAGGGGTGTAATTCTTAATCATAATAACTCCTTACTTTAAACAAACTCTCCAAAAACGACACGTGTGTCGTTTTTGCTCTTCTATCCAAAAGAAACGAAACAGTCTTCAGGTTCAAGGTCAATCGGGTCAGTAAAGACTTGTTCTATGATGGAATCAAGGTCTACTGTTCTAAGTGGCCGAAGCTGGTTAAGGCTGATATTGAAATCTGAACAGAAGTCAGACACCGAATACTCACGAGATAGTTTAATGTCCATGTTTTCCTCCAAAAAATCAAAAAATCTAATAACAAACACAATAAAAACAATTATCAAACACTCAAACCAGAGCATAAAAACAATACAAAATATAAAAAATAAGATAGAAACAATCAAAACGGGCAAAAACCCTCAACACTTCATACATATATAGACAATAAAACTATCTCACTCTTTACAATTAGCAATTTAAGAGAATATAATAATCATTATGAAGAATATGATAGCTACGGCGGGCAAAAGCAGTAAGGTCCAAACACAAGAAAGAATAGACTACATTATCGAACTCCTCAGTAACAAGTATAAGAGATCTCAGATAATCGAAAACATCGCTATGAACAAAGGGGAGTGGAATATTAAGACCCAAACCATCGACAGATACATCCGAATGGCAAGGGCGCAAATGATGGAAACGGTGATGCAGACACATAGCGTGCTGAAGGGAGAAGCCGCGAATGACCTGAGATATCTTTATAAGAAGGCACTGGAAGCGGACGACTATACCTTAGCGTTGAGAGTCCGGCAGGAGCTGAGCCGGTTGTATCATTTGCACGGAGCCGCGCCCGGATTAACTGAGCCTGAAGAGAAGGATATAACACCGAAGGAAGTAGGCTCAGAGCTGTCAAGGATATTCCAACAGGCAACTGAGCCGGTAGAAGTAGTGAACCCGATAGCGGAGACTGATAGCGAGGAAGAGAGAAAAGGTAAGAGACCTGGCCGCAGGGTTGTGCAGCCGAAAGATGCAGAGCCGGAGCGGGGTTCTTCTTTTGCTAAGCTGGGACTATAGTTCAAAAACGACACGTGTGTCGTATTTGGATATGATGGGTAATGTTAGTTGGCCATTGGAAGTATAGGCTGCACGTTCAGGCATGGGAGCTATGGGGCAACGTGTTTGATTAGGAAGTCAGTAGTGGGGGTGGATTATTCCGTTACAGAGAAATCCTCCTTGCACCCTCCACCCCCAAGCCGGGGGTACTGCTTTTAGATACTTACCCCCTAACTAAAGCCCTGTAATTTTTTTCAGCAAAGTAAAGACAGGAGAGATGAATGGACGAAGACGAGGGAGACAGATACGATGAGCTTGCCGGCAAATACGAGTATGACGCTGGGATGAGCCGGGAAGAAGCTGAATTTAAAGCGTGGGAGGAATTGGCTACGTGGGAATAGAACGTACTTCCGGTTTAAGTAGACTACAGACGCACGAGTACTATAAAAAAATTTTGAACGCTTCGCGTGTTGAGGGTATAGAGCGTGAGGCGATGCGGGAGCTGGTTCGGGTAGATCGGTTTTTTTTGCTGGTATATGTTTTGAAGAGGGCGGATGCTGATAATGATTGGGTATTTGATAGATGCCGGGAAGTTGAGAATGAGCCGAATGAGCGTTTGGATTTATGGGCGAGAGAACATTACAAGAGCACGATAATTACGTTTAGCGGGAGTATTCAGGAGATATGTAAAGACCCGGAAATTACGATAGGGATATTCAGTTTTAATAAGACTATTGCCCGGTCGTTTTTGGTAATGATAAAACAGGAGCTTGAGAAGAATGCTTTATTAAAATGGTTGTTTCCTGAAATTTTTTGGGAAAATCCAGTTAGGGATGCGCGGAAGTATGGATTCAAGTGGAGTGAAGAGAACGGGATAACAGTAAGGCGGAAAGCGAATCCTAATGAGAAGACGGTTGAGGCGCACGGGTTGACTGACGGCCAGCCGACATCTAAGCATTTTTTGTTAAGGATTTATAATGATGTAGTAACAGACGGAAGCGTGTTGACTGACGAGATGATAAAGAAGACGACAGCAGCGTGGGAGCTATCACAATCATTGGGAAGGAGAGGCGGCCACCAGTGGTATGAAGGGACGATATATCACCATGCTGAGACATATAGCGAGATAATTAAAAAAGGGATAATCAAGCCGAGGCTTTACCCGGCAACGGATGATGGGACTATTACCGGCAATCCGGTATTTATGACAAGAGGGCAGTTAGCCGAGAAACGTATCAACCAGGGTTCGTATGTTTTTGCCTGCCAGATGTTATTGAATCCAACACATGAAGGTCAGCAGGGGTTTGATAGACATTGGATAAAAACCTGGAACCCGAACAATCTGAATAATTTGAAAACGATAATAGTAGTTGATCCGGCATCGAAGAAACGGAAGAAGTCTGACTTTACCGTAATGTGGGTGATCGGATTAGGTGCTGATAAGAATTACTATGTGATTGATGTGGTACGTGATAAACTGAACTTAACAGAGAGGACTAAGAAGTTGATGCAGCTGCATGAAATGTATCAGCCTGATTTGGTAGGGTACGAAGAATATGGCGCGCAGGCGGATGTCGAGCATATAGAAGAAGTTATGGAGAGAGAGAATTACAGGTTCCATATTACGAGGCTTGGCGGGAAAGTCTCGAAACAGGACCGAATTCTGAAACTTGTACCGTTATTTGAGAACAGCCGAATATATATGCCGAAGAAAATAATGTATACTGATTGGCAGGGGAAATACGTTGATGCGATTAAGGCTTTCATTGACGAAGAGTATGTTCCGTTTCCATTTGGCGGGCATGATGATATGCTTGATGGATTAGCCCGGATGATAGAGCTAACAGTCTTCACCCCGTTTCCTATGGGCGGTGGAGTGCGAAGGGATTTCATTGACAAAGATGAAGGCGTGGCTCATGATGAGAAGGAGTGGGATTTATATGCGAGTTAAAGGTGAAATAAAAGATGTGCATGTGAGGAAGGCCTTTAAGGAGTTCGAGAAATTGAACGACCGTTTACAGAATGGACTCACACCGGTCTCGGTTGGTGTTATCAAGGAGTATATAATCAGATTGGAGGGTACTAATGAGCGGCGAATTTAATGAACGGCAGCAGTCGATAGTTGACGGAATACTTAGTAATGAATTATTCCAAAAAAAAGTGAAGAACCCGAATAAGGATAGTGTTTGGGATAAATTAAAAAACACCTGGAAGGAGCTTAAGGCTGACGACAGGAGTGTAAAAGAGGTTATTACGGACTTTGTAAATATGTACCGCGAAGACGACGATCAGGACGTCCCCGGAAGTCTTGCTGAACAGAACGGTATGAGTATTGAGCCGCTTGCACAGGAGGCTGCTCTTAATTCATATGATAGTTATACGCCTCTTTCTGAAAGGAAAGCCCCAACTGGAAATCTTGAATATGATAATATGGAGAATGGGTCATTTGTCCCTATTGATGAAGACCATAATGATGAGTCTTCATTGATTCTTATAAATGGAGCCTTGTCAAATATGGGATATTTACATATAAAAGGGACAGCTGGACTCAGAGACTATTCAAGTAAGACGCGGAAGGCTGTCAAAGAGTATCAGAAGGATTATGACCTTGAGCCTACCGGAGTGGTAGATGAGACAACCTTTAGGATGTTAACAAATGACTGAGAGTCTGGCTAAGATATTAGAGAGGCGGCAGGGTGTCCTTGAGAAAGACAAGAATGTATACAAAGCCGGGATGCTTGATGTCGCTAAATACTTTTCACCGTGGGAAGTTCCAAGATTGCAGTCAAAAACTCCGAAGAAAGGTGAAACCCTTACAGAAGAGATATTTGATTCGACCCCGTTGTCGGCTGTGAATATCTTCACAAATGGGCTGATAGGGTACACGATGAGCAAGGCTTCACCGTGGATGTACTTCGGCGTTCAGGACAAGTTATTAATGAAAGACATTCCGGTAAAAGAGTGGCTACAGAACGCAACCATGCACATGTATTCAGTTTTCAGCAACTCAAACTTTTACAGTGTTTTGCCGACATACGTAGCGCAGGGTGTAACAGTAGGCCCTGGTGTTCTTTATCATGAATATGACGAGAACAGCCGTCGTTATATGTTTTCCAATCGTGGTGTTGGTGAAATATATACGGCTCTTGATATGTTCGGGCAGAATGATACGCTGCACAGAGTGTTTAAGATGACAGTACGAGAAATGGCACAGCGATTCGGGCTTGATAATCTTGAGCCTGAACAGCAGAAGATGGCAGAGAGTCCGGAAGACCAGTATACAGAAGTTGATATCCTTCATGCTGTTTATCCATCTTCAGATGGAAGTTGGTCAAAGATAGGGAAGAAGTTTGTTTCAGTATATAAGGTTGTAGGCTCTGATGAGTTATTGTCAGAAAAAGGCTATGACAGTTTTCCTTATTCTGTCTGGAATTATTCCATGCTTGCCGGAGAGACTTATCCCCGGACACCTGCACATACTGCCTTGCCGGATGCTAAGGCTTTAAACTCAATGGCAAAATCTATGCTTAAAGCCGGGCAGATGATGGCAGACCCTCCTGTCAATGTTCCTGCGGAAATGAAAGGCAAGGTACATAATTATCCTCATGGTGTAAGTTACTACACAGATGCGTCGCGAATTGTAAAGACAGCCGGAGGCCCGAATCAAATTCCTTATGCAGAAGGGATTTGGGAAAAGAAGCGTAGAGAGGTTGAAGATCACTTCTATGTTGATTTCTTCAAGATGCTTAACAACCTTACACAGCGAATGACTACTGTTGAGGTCATGGAAAGACAGTCTGAGAAGATTGCGCTTATCGGCACACCGGTTGCAAGATTTATGACAGACGGCCCGGATGCGATGATAGAAAGCATCTTTATGAAAGAATTGAAAGAAGGAAGAATTCCGCCTCCACCTAATGCGCTTGCAGGGGCGGAGCTTGATATTGTGCATACAGGGCCGTTGTCATTGCTACAGCAGAGATTAGCGAAAGGGCAACAGGTTTCACGTGCGTTTCAGGAGCTTGAACCTGTATTTGCAAGATATCCGCAGGCTGGTAATGGGATAAAGTTTCCGGAACTTGTGAAGTACCTGATGGATGCGTATGACTTTCCGGCAGAGGCAATGAAGACCGAGCGGGAAATGAAAGCAGAAGAGGCTGCAGCACGGGAAGAAATGCAGAGACAGCAGAACCTTGAGCAGACAGCGGTAATGGGGAAAGCGTTACCGGGGTTCGCAAAAGCACAGGAGGTACAGGTTGCAGAGCCTTCCGGACCTATGGTTTAGAGACCTCGGAGGGCCTTTAGGCCCTGAGCAGATAACACAGCGGGAAGAAGAAATGCGCGCGGCCTATGGTTCGGGCTATGGAAAGCGGGCGTTGATTCTTGCGCTTGGGAATTTATGTTTTTTTAGGGAAGTAATGACAGATGAGGACATTGCTTTAAATAACATGGCAAAGCGGATGCTTGGAGAAATGGGTATCTGGTTGCCCGGGAATGAAGAGAAGATAATTGACGCTTTGCTTTCAGTAACAAGACCGTAAGGAGTTAAGATGAATCCAGAATTACTAAGACTTATGTATGCCGCCCCGGATGATGGAGGCGGATCACTTGCAGATCAGAACCCTGCCCCGCCTGCCGAGCCGACTACCGAACCCCCAGCAGGTGGAACCGAACCACCAGCGGGCCCTCCGGCCAAACCTCCTGAAGAACCCCCGGCATATACGCCGCATTCATATCAGGCTCAGGCAAAGGGCGATTTAAAGACGGATGATTTCTTTAAGGACTATGAGACTATCACTGATGTGATGGAAAAGTTTAAAGAATCTTCCGTCAGGCTGAAAGAGTTGGAGGAATCTAAGCCGGAAGGCAAGGTGGAAAGCGCCGATAAGTACAAAATGCTGGACAAAGAAGCGTTGGGCGGTGTAGACTTTAGTAAAGAAGATATTGCAGGGCTGCAGGAAGTTGCTTTCGGTCTTGGGATTTCACAGGAAGCATTTGAAACTTTTGCTAAGAAAGCCGCAGAGAATAAAATAGCGGAGCAAAAGTTTATAATGGACAGGCAGAAAGCTACTGAAAATGTACTAAAGACAAGCTGGCCTACAGAAAAGGAATTTAGCGAGGGATGGGCGAGATTTAACGCGGCAACTACCGGATTGGAAGCGATGGGAATTACCGGAGTTAAAGAAATGTTCAAACGTCCTGAGTTTGGAGACAATGCTGTAATGATTCAGATTGTTTCCGAGTTTGGCCGATTCTTTTCTGATGATAAACTTGTGGATAATAAAGGGTTTAATGTAAGGAACAACAGACCCGGAGTTTTGCAATACGAAGACATGTAAGATACGAGACCTGAATCGGTCTACCCCCAACCTATAACCGGGGTAAGGGTTACTGAGAAACGGAATTGTCAAGAAAAATCTATGGAGGTTTTATGGCAACCATTACAAGTAACAACCTGACCCTGGTTGACTTAGCAAAAAGAACAAACAACGGAAATATGCTTCTAATAGCCGAGGTGTTAGAAGAAACCAATGAATACGTCAAAGATGCGGTACACGTAGAAGCGAACGGGACAACCCAGCACACCTTCAACAAACGTGTAGCTTTGCCGTCTGGCGGATGGCGCGCGATGAATGAAGGTTCTGACGAAGAGCGTAGCATTGTAGAGCAGGCGGAAGAGGGCATGGGAATGCTCGAAGCCTGGTCAAAAGTAGATGCAAAGCTGGTAGAGATAGCACCGGATCCGAAGAAGTTCAGGTCTGATGAGGAATTGGCATTCGTTGCCGGCCTTGGTCTCACTCATGCGGCTGCTTTCATTTACGGCAACCTTGGCACCAACCCTAAAGGCATAAATGGCCTTGCTCAGCGGTATCATTCTATTGCTCTCCCGAACGTATGGGACGCAGGTGGTGCATCTGCATTATCTTCAATCTGGATGGTGCAGTGGGGCGATACAAAGACTCACTTTCTTCACCCGAAAGGTGCAAAGATTGGCCTGCAAATTGACGACAAAGGCAAACAGACCGTTCTTGACGATAACAAGAAGCCTTACGATGCTTACCGTACCAAGTTTTCTTGGGATACCGGTCTTGCAGTTCATGACGACAAGTGTGTTCAGCGGATTGCAAAGATTGCAACCGGCTCAGCGCTCGGTACTGTTGATGATCTTATGATCAAGGCTCTTAACAAAATGCCTGCACGTGGAAAAGGCGCGATGATTTACATGAACGACACTCTGTTGTCAATGTTTGAAATCAACGCAAAAGACAAAACTAATGTGAATTACAGTACCACTAATCTGTACGGCGAAGAATTGATTTCTTTTCGCGGCAGACCTCTGCGGCTGATGGATAGAATCAACAACGCCGAAGCTGACGTAACAGCGTAAGGGAGACGTTCATGATAACTGATATCAAAAATACCTTTGCTACTGAGTTGGCCTCAGTAGGGGCAAGCGCACAGGTCGGAGACATTATTGACCTTGGTGCGGATTATGATGCGGCAGTCGGTAATCCGATTGAGGCGCATATTGTTGTAACCACTGGCTACACTGGTGGAACTTCCCAGAATTTCCAGGTGAGAACTTGTGCAACTGAAGGCGGCACGTATGTTGAAGTTGGGGCTGTAGGGCCTATCGTTACTGCGAGCCTGACAAAGGGAACGCACAAAAAGATCGGCCTTCAGAACCTTAAACGGTATGTGCAGCTCTATCGGGTAGCATCCGGTACTGCTACTGCTGGCGCTGTTTCTGGTTGGATCGCTCAGAGATAAGGATATGGCGGGGAAACCCGCCATTATAATACCAAAAACGACACGTGTGTCGTTTTTGAAAAGGAGTTAATATGAAAGCTGTATGTATAGAACCGTGTTATCAGGACCGGTTAATAGATGTTGGCGAAGAGGTGGAACTTGGAGATATCCCTATTCTTTCAAAACATTGTTTCACAATAGGGGGTGAACTCGTGTCAGAGCTTGAGATTGATGAGAGCCTGTTAAAAGCTCCGCCTGCAGCTGGCGGGGACGCTGTTGCGTTAAAGAAGATTGAAAAAGACCTCAAGCAGCTTAACAAGGATGCTGCAAGCATTAAGGCTGAAAATGATGCTTTGAAGGCCGAACTTGAGGAATTGCGGAAAGTGAAAGGCTCAAAGGGCCTTCCGGAAGAAGTTCCTGAAGTTATTAAAGGTGATAATCCTGAAACTGATCCTGTCGAAAATGGGGATATATTCTAATGGCATCTAAACTCTCAATCAGTAATATGGCATTGCAGACTTTAGGGGAAGAACCTATTGCGTCATTCGAGGAAAGAACTAAAAAGGTTGTGATGGTGGAAACTTTTTATGATGAATCCCTTGACGAACTGCTGGCCCGGACTGATTGGGGGTTTGCTCATAGACGGGTTATTCTTCCTTCGGAAATTGCTGTTCCGGAGTTTGGGTTTTCTGCTCAGTTTCCTCTTCCAAGCGATTTCATTCGGGCGGTTCGTCTTAATGATAATAAAGATGCTGTGTATAGGATTGAACTTGGCAGAATCTTAATGAATGCTGATACTATCAATCTTTTATATGTGTGCCGGGTTAGTGATACACTTTTATTTCCACCGCAGTTTGCTGTGGCTTTATCTGGACTTATGGCTTACCGAATGGCCTATGGGCTTGCTGGGAACACAAAAGCCTCTGAGCTTATGGCTGTTTATGAAATGGCATTTTCACGTGCATTGATTGCTGATAGAGAGTCGGCCCTTGGTGTAGTAGAGAAAGAAGAATCCGGGGAGGGCATAGGAGCATGGCGCAACAGGGAAGGGTAATTGACTACCAGTTAACAAATTTTTCTTCAGGTCTTTTATCACCAAGACTTCAGGGCCGTGTAGATACTGAATTGTATACACAGGGGTGTGAGGTTATTGAAAACTTCATTGTATTACCACAAGGTGGTGCAGCAAGAAGACCTGGTACTATTATGAAGTTAGGAGTGCCAGGTCTTTTGGTAGAGGAAACATCAAGAGTTTTTTCTTATGTTGGCGCTGATAAGAAAGAATATCTTATCAATCTTTATGAGAATGGGCTGGATCTATATGATGAATCTTTTTCGACGACTCTTTGGGGCGCTATGTCTACAAAATGGACAAGCGAAGAAAAGGTAAAAAATCTTCAGCTTGTTAGATATAATAACAAAATTGTTTTCTTTTGTGCAGGAATGGTCCCTCAACAGTTTACTGTAGACAGTTCCGGCGCTCCAAGCCTATCAGATTGGAGTGTAACAAATTGGAATGATGCTGGATCTTGGGTTTGTGGAAAGCCAGATGACTCTACTAAAAAGGAAGATTGCCCTAGTTGTGCTACTTTATATGAAGGGCGGCTTATTATTGGGGGGAGTGAAAAGAATCCAGACTTCTTCCACGGTTCGAGAGCCGGAGATTATGAAAACTTTGGAGTTGGTTCTACAATTACAGACGCTTCTGCGTATGAAAAAAGAGTGGCAATGCAGGGTAATGTAGAAATTAAATGGTTACTCGGCCTAGGCCCTTTGTTTCTTGGAACAAACAGCGGGGTTGCCACAAAATCATCAAGAAATGAATTATTGACTTCGCTTTCGGCCTCCTTTGCCCTTCTTGCCTCCGGTTACGGAGGGTCCTCTCTGCCGGGTTTCCTCGTCGGAGGCGAAGTCTTTTATGTGCAGACAGGAGATAGTAAAATACGAATTGCACAATATAATAACAATACTGAAAGTTATTTTACTCCTGACTTGTTAGAAATTGCTGAACATATTGCAAGTTCTGGGATTAGAGATATTGTCTATATCTCACAACCAGAATCTATTTTATGGGTGTTATTCAATAATGGAAAAGTTGCATCACTGACATATTCACCTATAACAAAGATTGCTGCTTGGGCGCTTCATGACTTTGGTGGAAAGGTAAAGAGTCTTGCGGCAATTACATTTAATTCTAAACAATCTTTATATTTGGTTGTCAAGAGGCAAGATTTAAGAAGTGGCGTAATGAATTATTACTTAGAAGCACTTGCCCCACTTGCCCCCGAAAATCAGTGGGATAATTATTTTGTGGATTGTGGATTAAAAGAAGATTTTGGCGCTCATGCTGGAATAGTGAAAATACTATGTGAGCCTGTTGTTGTCTCCGGCGTAACTAAATATACAGCACGATTTTACCTTTATTATGAGACTGCCGGTCCTGCTCAAATAGAGGATGATGCAATTGTTAGGGTTATAGATACAAATAACTCACAAATTGACGCTCGTGTTTTTAAGGTCGGAGATTTTATTCCAAGAGGTTCTGGAATAACTTTCAGTTCTTTTAGGGTGTATGATATTGATACAGGGTTATTATGTTATTTTGATGAGTTTGAACCTATTCCAAGTGATTTGCCGTGGTATGCGGAGCCTACTGCGGGGTGGGTTTTCAGGGTAGGAGATACTTTAGATTTGCGTTGGTTGATTGGAGCTGATGTTGATTATTCAATTGATGGTGGTGACGGTGGGACTTTACACATTGATGCACCAGGGACCGCTGTTGTTCTTCCGGAAAAAGGGAATAAGATCTCAATTGGCCTTCCATATAAGTCTAAACTATCACCAATGAATATAGCTCTTGCCAAAAACGAAAAGAAGCGGTTAATAAATGTTACTCTCGAAGTTTATAAATCTATTGGCGGGAAAATGGGGATGGATGAACAGCATTTAGATCCTTTGCCTACGCTTGAAGTTGTTTTTTTAGATGACGCTCCTAGAGTGAATACAGGAGCTATGAAGATTCCGGTGAAGTCTGATTGGGGGTATAATGGGGATCTTGTGATAGTCCAGGACAGACCTCTTCCTTTGACAATATTGTCGGCTATAATCAATTTAGAAGTAGGTGAGTAATGGATAAGAATAATTGGTGGGCTAAAGCTACTGGTGAAATTAGTGAATTCTTTGGCGGTACAAGCAACTATAAAGAAGGTCTTCGTTCTGATGCTATGGCAGCCTTGACTGCATCGAATTATGAGAAGCAAGCATTAAAAGATCAATATGACGCGGAATCCAGATGGAAAAACTCTCTTGCAGAACAGCAACAGTCGTTAGGGTTGGCAAGTGAAGCTTCACAGAGTGCAACACAATTACTTGCACGTGGGAATCAGCAGGCTTCACAGATAAGAACAGCAGGAACATTGACGGCAGGGCAGCAAACTGCAATGCTGGCGGCCACTGGTCAAACAGGCGCTGGGAGTGCAACCGGTCTTGTCTCTCAAACAAATAGGAATACAGCGGCGGATGCTTCTCAAGCTATTTCTAACGCACAAGGAGAAGCTGATATTTACTCAACAAAAGCGGCTGGGTACACTTCCCTCGCAGCGACACAGGAACAACAGGCGAAGTTGGACTTGGAGTATCTGAAGAAAATAGATCCTAGAAAAGTTAAACAAGATTACATGGACGCTTATAATGCCGGGAATTATGGTGGAGGACCATTTTCAAATTTTTATCCTGGATATAGTCAATAAAAAGAGGGGCAGATGAGATTACCAGATTATCATAGACAGATATTACCCGATGTTATTCAGGCTTCTGGTGTTGTAAAGCAACAGGTCTTGCATAATCAAGGCTCTTATTTAACAGGGGCTGAACTTGCAGGAATGCGGGCAGGAAGAGAAGGCGACCAGTGGAACAGGAGAGTTGTCGCGGACACTTGGGGCGGCATAAAAACTGCGGCGACGCTCGTTGCAGCAGGGCTTGGTGCTGCCGGTGTTTTCGGCGCAGAGGCGGCAGTAACAGCGCCAGCGCTTGCCGCTGCAACTGATGTAGCTGCAATAAATGGTGAATTGGCTGGAATAGGAGCCGGGGCTGTTGGAACTGTTGCCGCTCCGGCAGCCATTACTGCACCTGTTACAGTTGCAGCTAAAGGTGCTTCTGCCGTTTCTGGTGGATTAGGGACAGTTGGCGAGGCTATGGCACGAGCTGCTTTTCCCCAGATTTCCGGCGCATATGATTCTGGCGCGTCTTATGCAAAGCGTAGCGTAGGACAACTTGATAAGATAAATGGCACTCATAGGGTTTTACAGGATGTTGAGGGTATCGATAGGGCAGTCGCTGATATAATGATGTCTACCCCCCTTGAGGAACAGCCTGCAGCAATAGATGCCCTGTTTAGAGATAATTTCTCAGAGGCTTATTCGTCTCTAGCGCCCGGTGCCTACAATTTATATTATGAGAAACTTGAACAGCATAAAATTGCAACGATAAACAATGTCATAATGAAAGCTGGCGAACAAATAAAGACTGATGATTATAATTTAAAAGCTAAAAGTCTTAGCGCTGCAATTATGGCAAGAGACGAAGCCGCAGCACTATCAGTGATTGATGTGCTTGAAAATGGAGATCCTGATGTAGGAGACCCAAGAGAAAGAATAATTCATATTACTCCGCAAAAAGCAGAGCAAATGAGAATTGCCGTTCGACACGATATTGCTGTTAATAATGTGAAAGCTCAATTGTCAGAGCTGCCATTGAATGGAAGGATAGAAGCTCTTCTTGCTATGGATGATGGAAATGAATATGTAAATTTCAAAAACCTTCTTCCTTCTGACCGGGACGCGCTTTTAAAAGATGCTATTGGAAATAGAGATGCTTCAGAAAAGCAAGATGAACATAATTCTAAAATTGCGGCAGGAGAGATTTTTGAACAAGAACCTTTGCTTCTGTCGGGAGCAGTAGACTTTGAATTAGAAATGAAGAAACGCGATCCAGCAATGAATGGGAATGAGGAAAGAGATGTTAGGGCTTGGTGGCGAGCGCTAAATGACGGCCCTGCGGTTGATACTAAGAAGGGAATGCTTGAATTGTCGAAAATATATATTGCTGTAGCAAACGGGGAAACCTCCCCGGAGGCTGGAAGGGCCGGGGCTTCCAAACTTGCTTCTGATGGTTTGATAACCGCTCCAACATTAAAGCAGGGCTGGGACTACTTAGAAGATAGTACTATGCTTGAATCATTTTCTGATATAGAAAAGGCGGTTACCGATTATGCTGCAGATGATGAAAATCCTGCGGGGCTTACCGGCGAACAGCAGGCTGCTGTTACCGCAGAGTTAGTTGAATTGTCAAGGAATCCTGAATATTCAAAGGCTTCTGCTAAAGATAAAGAAATGATGAAACAAGAAGTCATTGCGAACGAGTTAAATAAAAACATTGAGCATGGTGTCCTTAACACAATTCTGCATCCGTTTCAGGCGTACAATAGGTATGTGTCTGCAAATGCTTTCGATGGTGAGACTTTTGAGGCTGAGAGCTGGCGACCTGGGGATCAAAATAAAAATATTGAAAGTTATCTACAAAAACTTACAGAGGGTAGAATGACAGGTCTTGTAGTCGAGGATGCTGACAAAATTAATGCAGTGATTAGGGCTGGTGGTGAATTGTATGAAAAAGATTTTGGACATAAACCTTTAGGCGCTCCCGTCCTGATTAGAGGGCTTCCATTCTTTCGTGGGGATGATGGTTCGATGTATGTCCCTGAAGTTGTTGAGGGTCGGCATGGTATAAATAATAAAGAGGTAGAATTGAGAAAGCTCCCTGTTGGGGGAGAGCGTACTTATTTTGGCGAAGAGACAGCAATTTCCGGGGATTATTTGCCACCAGTAATGACTGGTGATAATGGGGATAGGCTTCTTGCTCCTGAATATATTTATGTAAATAAATCATATAGGAGAACTGTTGGCGGAAACGCCAGGAAGATTCCTATAGCCGATGGTGTTTTCTTAACAAAGCCGGAAGGTGTAGACTCTTGGCATCTTGTTAATAAAGAATCACATGAGGTTGATGTAATTCCTAATCCTAATCAGTTCATTGAATCAGTAGGGCTTATAAACCCGAACACAAGAGAGAATTTCAAAACAGTTGAAGAGATTGAAAAATATCTTGATTCTCTTAGGAGGGGATTTTGAGCAATGAATTATCTCAAGAAGACTTGTTTAATTCTTTCCTTAACGAACAAGACACCTTAAAGGCTGCTCCGCAGACTAATTACCTTTCTGAACTTGAGGACTCAACTTTAAAAACTCCTGGTGTGCCTACGAATATTACTGAGCCTATTCCAGGGGAACCTTTACTAACTGAAGGCTATAAGCCACCACAAGAAATCTCAGAAGATGTCTTTTTGAATAACCCGGCGATTAAATGGAAAATAGATTCTGCTATTGACCCTGTAGAAGAAAGGGCAAAAGCTGCAAATGTTTATGCTCTTGGTCAGGCTTACGGCTTGAGTAGAGAAATGATTTATAAAGATTATGACATTCTTTCTGAGAAGTATTTTGGGAAAGGAGGGTCTGAAACATCAAGAATGAAGTCGTATCAAGCGGCACGGGATGTTGGAAAATATACAGTAGAAATGGGCGACCTATGGGTAAAGCTGTATAACGGAACAGCGACAGAAGAAGACAAGCAGCGGATGAATGAGATTTCTGTAATCATGCCAGATGTCCCGATGGACTATTCAAACCTTCCTGATACGGTAATAAAAGCCGTTCTTAAAAATGCGCCTCTTGCTATTGAAGGATTGACTGCTGGAAACCTTGAAGCTCTTGGCGCTGGCCTTGCCACTGGCGCAATGACTGCCGTGTCTGGCGCTACTGTTGGGCTTGCGGCTGGTGGTGTGGGGGCTGTCCCTGGTGCCCTTGCCGGGTTCGGAGGTGGATTTATTGCCGGATGGAGTGTAATGAAGACTGCTGCTACAGCCGAAAGAATAGGCGATATCTCTTCAGCAATGATTTATAATACTATTAAGCAGATTGAAGGCAAAGATGGCGAACGTATACCTGATGAAATTGCTATGCAATACGCAAAAAACGGAGGGCTTCTTGAAGGCGCAATTGAAGTTGCTGAACTTGGGACAATGTTTTTTGGCGCTCCTATAATTGGCCCGGCTTTCCAGAAAGGCGCTCAAATAGCTATAGGCTGGCTTCCGTCTTTATTGAAGAAGGGGATTCTGCCTCAGACTGTTGGAAAGATGATAGGAACTACTGCAGGCTCTATTGCCTCAGAAGAATTGCAGGAGTTCTCACAAATGGGAATTGAGCATATTACTACGCAGTTGGCAATATGGAGTACTGAAAACCCCGAAGCCTTTGCGGAGTCGGGGGCCACACATGAAGAATTTCTACAGGAAGTAAAAGCTACGCTGATTGAAACAGCGGCTGTTGGCTGGGCTGCCTCTTTATTGCCGAGTATGGCTCATGGGGTTCAGTACAATAAAGAACTTCGAGCTGGAATACATGAGGCTGTAGCCGATGCTGTCTTCAGTGCTACTGATAAAGGGGCTTCCGTTAATGATGCTTTGAATAATTTAAGAGAAGATCCGAGAATGGCCTTTCTCTCAGATAAAAGGATTGCAAGGATTGTTGATGCAAATAGGCCAGAAATGGAGCTTGCTAAATTGTTATCTGATAATCCAACAGAGGTAGAATCAGTTCTTGAAGACTTGTATCAAGAAGAGATCTCTACAGCATATGAACGTGATGTTGAAAATGCACAGGAAGGCTCTCCTTATTTTGGAAAAAACAAACCGACCAGAGAAGAGTTTGAGACCGCATACATGGCCGCTGCCGGAAGGGCAATCCCTCCGGATAGTTTTTCTGATGGCGAGCTTACAGTTATGTACGACAACTACATAAAGGGCTGGAAGGAGCTTGCAGAGAAAGGTGAGCTTCCGGAAGGAGCTGTTTCAAAAACTGCAACCGAATACATGGACATGGTTCGGTCTGCTTCAGATGCGTTTGAAGCAGTCTCTGATACGTTTGACATCCCGGTTTCTCTTGACAGAATGAAGGGCGCACTTACGGAGCTTGAAACTTTTGCAAAGACCTTGCCGGGGGACGTGCAAACAGAGACAAGGAAGCTAATTGAAGAACTTCGTGCAGATATGGATTTTGTTAGGCCAGACATAGAGACTATAACAAGAGAAGGGGAAGGCGGCCTTGCTTATACTGGTCCTAAACCATATACCACAAAAGATATTGAAATTGTGAATGCCAAGAGGCTTGAGCAGATAGACGAGAAGATTAATGAAATCGTTCAGCAGTTAAAGGATAATAACTATTCTAACAAAATGAAGGACATTGCTGATGAGAGGTTGAAATCTCTTGAGCAGGAAAAGATTGATATTCAGCGGAGGACTGAAAATGTTACAGGTCTGTTAAAAAATCAGTATACAAACATGTTGAGAGCTGACCGGCATCTGAATGAAATGCAAGAACGATCAGCCAGACTTTACATTATGCTTGATAAAATCTTTGACCCGGACAGGCGGGCGATGCTTGCCGGTGCCGGTGCAGACTTTGCGCTTGCGGAAATAGAAGCTGCACGCGGTGAAGACAGTGTGATTGACCTTAGTAAGGTTTCGGCTGAGACAGCATTATTTTTTAACATGACGGACGAAAATGTTGCAGACTTTACATCAAGTAAAGCCAGATATATCTGGCAGCAGGCAAGTTTCGCAGAGCGCGCACAGTTGAGACTTGAACGTGATATAAATAGAGCAAAGAAAGCTTTTACGAATCAGCAGCAGCGCAGAGTAGAAGGGTTGTTCAGACAGATAAATAAACCTTTGGCTAATGATATTCCTATGCAGCAGCAGCAGCAGATTAAACTAATAAGAGAAATGTTGGGGATAAAGAGCAATGAAGCTATACAGTTTGAAAATATTGTTGAAGGATTGAAAACTCTTTTTAATGCTGCAAATGAAAGAATTTCAAAACCTGAAATGGTTGATGCTTATAATATTATATCTGAACTTTCTAAAGCAATTGAAGATATAGAAAAATCTAACCCAGAAAAGTTTGTATCTTTGTTTTCTAAAATAGCAACAAATAAGCTTGATGCTCTTAAAATAGTTGTTAAAGAATATCGGAAACAAGGGCTAACAGATCAGGCCGACAAGCTCTTGAATTATTCACTTGCGATGGCCCAAGTTGAAAAACTTGGCAAACTGGATAAGTTTGAGCAGCAGCTTGTGAAAGAGCAAATAATAGAATTAACAAATAAAACGCTTGCAGATTTATCTGTTACAGACTTGTCGGAAAGCGTTTTCAAAGAGACAATGGATGATATTATCAACCACTTTGAAGTGGACACTGGTGGAGGTGTTGCAACAAAGAGGGCCATAAGTGTTTTAGAAGAGGCAAAACAGACGATAGACTATTTAAAATACATTGGCCGGTTAAAGATGGCCTCACAGAAAGACGACATAAGAGTTAAGTCTACTGTTCTTTCTCAGGATATAAAAACGAAACTCAAGAATGAGAAAAAGGATTATAAGCTACAGCCGAGTAAAGAGTTGTCGGAGGCTAGAAAGAAGTTAAATGCTGCACTTGGAACGTTTGATCACCCTGTAACTTTCTTCCGGAAGCTTGGCGGGGAGCAATTGGTTGAAGAGTTTGTTGTTAATAAACTTGTAACACAGAATGAAGAAGCAAAACGGGTAGATTTAAGAAGCACAAAGATCGCAGACATAATGAAAACCCTTGAAATAAAGAAATCTGAATTGAATAATTCTGTAGAAGATGCTGGAGGGGTTACGGTTCAGGAGCTTATGGGCGTTTATCTTGGGATGAAGGATTCGCATACCGCTCAAGCGATTGTTGAATACAATATGATTCCGATGAACATTGCCGAGAACATTGAAGACTATCTTACGGAATCCCAGATAAAACTTGCTGATGCGATTGGCGACGATTTTCTTTCAGCTTGGGACGAAATGTCTGACGCATACATGGCCACCACCGGGAACACTCTTGGCCGTGTTGCAAATTATATGCCAATAATCAGGAGGAACCTTGAAGCAGAGAACATGGAAGAACAGATTATGGACAATCTGTTTTATGGTGATGCTGAACATGAAAAGGGTGTATTTAAGAAGTTTGCCGAGAGTAGAAGCTATGATTACGATAAGGCAAAAAGACAGGAAGATGATGTCCGTGAAATCAGGCTGGACTTATTTGACTTGTGGACTGATTACATCCATAAGCAGGAACACTTCATCGCGACCGGCGAACAGATTGCAATAATGAAAAGGACTCTTGCTGATCCGGAAACTAAGGTTGCGATAGAAAAGACGATGGGGCCTTCTGTTTACCGGCAGGCTTTTAAGTATGTTGAAGACTATGCTTCTCCGGCGACTATAGGCGGCCATTCCTCTATTGACCGTGCAGCAAGGCTTTTGCGTGGGAATATAACATTCTCACATCTTGCGGCAGTGCCAAGCATTATGTTAAGGCAGGGAGTTTCAGGCCCGCTTTATATGATGTATACCTCTCCTGGTAGTTATTTCTCAGCAACGGCTCAGTTTTGGAAGAATCCGAAGAAAGCTTTTGATTGGATGAAAGAAGTTTTTCCGTCGATCTATAAGTCTGGCGTCGGGTTTGACTTGATAAATACAAGAGTAGAAGACGCTAAAGGATTAGCGAAGATTAAAAGAAAGTTTCAGGATGCAGGGATGTCAGGAATTTCCCTTCTTGACCATGTAACTAAAACTATAGGATGTATTGCTATTTACAATCAGGAGGTCGGTAAGGTTGGCCACGACCGGGCCGTTAAGACGGCCATAAAGGTTACAGACCTAACACAACCTACTTCTGACAGAACGGCGTTGCCGGACGCTTACAGGCATAGCGCTGTATTTGATTGGATATTAATGTACAACCAGCAGCCGTTGAAGATTCTAAACATGGCAACCTATGAAATGCAGAATCAGGCAATGAATATTGAATATGATAAGAATGCAATCGGGAATATGATTTTCGGCAGCATGGCAATAATGTTTCAGTTGGTTGCGATGTGGACTTTAAAAAATAGAAGAGTTCCGGAAACACCGGAAGACCTGCAGAACATGCTTGTTAGCGGGATCGCCGGAGATTTGCCTGCATTCGGACATTCCATTGTTACAGGCTATGAACAGGGGTATGCGCGGGCTCCGGCATATTTAGATGTTCCTATCGGAATCGGGACTATTTTATCTGACGCAGAAACTGATAAAAAGCTCGAAGCCTTGTTATTTAAGATTGCGCCGAGTGCTACTGGCGTGATACCATCAAATGCAATCAATAAGATTATGAAGTCTGAGAACATACAGCAGTTTGTCTTAGGCGGGGAGTGGGAAGAATAATGTCAGTACCATCTACAAAAACAGTTAGTAATTATGATGTAAACCCGTCAGCAACGGAATATACATATGATTTCAAGTTAAGAACAGCCGACACTTTGAAAGTAATTTATACAGATATTGAGGGAATAGAACACGTCCTCGTAAAAGACATTGATTATTCTGTAAGTGATATTGGACTTGCTTCCGGACATATTACTCTTGTTGAGGCTCTTCCTTCAGGGCGTTTGAGTTTACAGAGAGTCGAAGAGTATAATACCGATGTTGATATAAAAGAGGGGTCAAGGTTCCCCGCAACAGCTATTAGGGCTATTACAGACCAAAACACAATGCTTATTCAGCAGAATAAGAGCCAGATTGATAGAAGTATTCAGGCCTCGATGACTGAAGATTCGGCTTCTTTAATTATTCCGAATCTTGAAGAGCGAAGGAATTCTTTTTTAGGATTTGATAACGATGGAGCATTTAAAGCTGAAGCCGGAATTACCCCAGATAAATATTTTGGTGATTATAATTATCGAGAAAATGATATAATTCAGTATTTAGGAAAGTTCTTTATATCAAAAGTAAATGATAATTTAGGACATGAACCATCCCCTGAAGGTGAAACTGCATATTGGAGAATATTTTCAACAGAGGCAGGGGCACAGGTGGATGGGGTTCTTGGAGAGACTATCGTTGCAAATAAACTCGTCTATTTTCATACAGATGGAAAGCTTTATATTGGCGATAACGACAATATTTTAAAAGCTATTCTTGCAGGATTTTTAGTTAAAGGTGGCGATGCTGACGATAACCGACTCGTCCAGTCTGCGGGGGTTCTAGATGGATTTACAGGCTTATCAGTTGGAACACAGTATTATTTAGGTTCTGACGGCAATCTAATAACAAAGGGCGCAATTGAATATAGTGAATATGTTATATCGGTAGGAGTGGCGATATCGTCTACAAAAATCAATGTGGCAATTAGACTACCAGAAGCTAATAGAAGTTATGATAACGGCCTTGAAATAGGCGCTTTTGTTGAGTTTGCTACTTATAAAGACAGATCGGCTCAAGGACTGTTTCCATTCGATTATGATAATGCAGTATCTCAAGCAAATTATTCTATTCTTTTTGCAGAAATCGGGCATAAATGGAACGCTGCTCATAAAGCTGTAGGTGATACAGATTTAAGTACATCGACTACATTATTTTATCCTACGCCTCCACCTTCTTTTTATGGCAGAACAGCAACTCCGGACAGTTTGGAAATTTCTATACTTAATGTCTCTGCTGTTGATAACGACATTACTTTAACAGCCGCAGATTATAACAAGTTTCGACGAATGAAATTCAACACTGACTCGTATAATGGGGTGCCTGTTTGTTTTAAAAAAGATTCTCCTGGACTTTCTCTGAATACTATATATTTTATCAGGTTTGTTAATGATGCGACATATAAAATTAAAGTTTACAGTTCAGAACTCGATGCAATAAATGATAGTGCTTGTGAGTCCTTAACTCCAACAAGTTCATTTTTTCTTACTCAGGAAGGGATTGTGTTTGATGACGCAATGCAAAGGCACAATCATAAATTCCGCTACAAGTCTATTACATTTGATGGTGCTTCATCTTCTGCGGACAATATAGGATCTGATCCTACTGGAACTAAAACAAATAGAGTTGCTGAACCTATTACTGATGGTATAAATGGTGAACCTCGAACTTCAAACGAAACAAGACCTAAAACTGTGCTTATGTATAAATACGTCAAGGCTGAGTATGTTACTACAGCCGGGAAGCCTGTAAGTGCGCTACGATATGATACAGGATGGGTGGCTAATAGTGATTGGACTGACATGTCAAAGGTTATTACACACAATTTGAATACAGCTTTAAATCTGTTACATGTTCATTTTTATATATCTTCAACTGGTGATGATTCAAATGTTAGGGAATATATCCAGAACACAAGTATATCTTCTGCAAATTATGGTTATGGTTGGACCAGTACTGATAAAGATTCAATTATTATCCAAACAGGAGAAAATGGGTTCTTGGGTTTAGATAGTGCTGGTAAAACGTTTTCTATCAACACACAAGCCTGGTATTATAGAGTTGTCATTATTAAACCTAATCTTATTTCAACAGTATTCGATACGACATATATGTCAACAGAGTACGACATAGCAACTGCTAATCAGACAATAACACTGCCAGAACTCACAGGAGTATTGCAGACACGGGAGCATAGTTGGATAAATGGCGATGGTACAGCTAAACTACAGTTCTCAGTACCCGACAATACAGGTACATATACTACTTCAGAATATGAGGGCGAGGGTGAAGGGCATATAAAGTTTGAAGCAGTGAACGGTGTGTCGGGGTTAAAGTGGAAAGTTGTTGAATATGAGGATGATGTCAGCGCAGTTGTTAACACGTGGAAGAATGTCGTAAAGGGAATTAATGGAAAGTATACAACTGGATATTTTAGGATTTACGAAGATGATCTTGCTGAGACTTCGTTCTGGATCCGGCTTGATTATTTGATGAAAACAGCAGGAGATGCATGTATTTGTTCTGGCATAGTAAATGCGTCCTCAACATCTTATTACCCTGCAAGAATTGCTAAAAATCCAGGTGGGGAGTTCGCGTTTGAGACAGCAACAGTATCCAGCAGAAATACTCGATACATAAAATCAGACGGTTCGGGGTCTTGGGTAGACACAAATAATACAGTTTTAACTTTTAATGTTTCATATGTATCTTGGAAATAAAAGGAGTATAGAGAATGGCAAAAGGAACACCAAAAAAAGACGGAAGCGGAAAAGGTACAAGAGCTAATGCAGGCCGTGGAGGATGTAAAACTACACGAAAAACAGGGAGAGGCTGTAAAAAATGAACTGGACACCGTTTAACGATGACCATACAAAAGTCGGAATTGAAGGAAAATACGCTGTCAAAAACGACACGCTTGTCGTATTTGTAGAGGCAACGAATAGCAAAGAGGACTGGTTTTCAGATTTCTTTGCTCCGCCTGTCCCGCTGGATTTTGGTCATTTAAAGATGGGGTTATGCCATGCTGGGTATAAAAACTATGCGTGGTGGTTGTCTGGGATGCTCTATAGTTTAATAGATGTCAATCGAATAAAGAAGCTCAAATTATTCGGCTATTCTATGGGTGGCGGCGTGGTTCAGGAAGTCGGGGTTATAACAGACGACTATTTTGATGGTGTTGAAACGTTTGTTTACAGTATAGATGGCCCTCGAACAACAACAGTCCTGCCTAAAAACATCAGAGTCTTGAGGAATGATTATAGCCTCATTGCAGATATTCCGTTTTGGTTCAGGCAAGGTGCTGAAACTGTTTTGAGTACTAAAAAACGGCCATTCTGGAAAGCGCATGCAGATTACAACATAGACAAAATTATTAAGGAGTACACATGAGTTTTGATTCTGGGCTAATAATTGGGCTATTGGCTGGTACTGGTACAATTTTGATAGCAGTCATAAAATTGTACGTAATGCAGCAAGCGCAAAATGACGCAATTGCTGTTAATAAGGATGCAATAAAATGTATCGAAAACCGGACATCCATCTGTGATGTACAAAAAATTGAATTAGAGGCTGTCCGAAGAGAAGTCGAGGATATTGATAAACGAGTTCGAGATCAGTCTAAATACAACATCCGGACAGAACGACAGGTTTCGGTGTTAGTCGCTGATATGACACACCTAAAGAATGATGTGGAAGAAATGAAAACTGACGTGAAAACTTTACTTAGACTACTCGCAGAGCATAATGGAGAACGATAAAAACAACGAGGATGGTATGGTAACTGTAATGTTCGCGCACCTAGAAAGAAAATCTTGTTTTGAGGCCGGGGATCGTATAATGCCGAAGCAGCGGATCGGCTACATGGGGAACACTGGGCTTTCAACAGGTGCACATCTACATATTGGAAATGCAAAAGGAGTTCATAAGAAGCCTTGGCATTTACATGATGTTGAGTCTGGGGACATTTGCACAGATATCAGACAGCTAAATTACCATTTAGATGAAGATTTATTTCACGGAGCGTTTAAAATCACGACACATTATGGCGATCCGGAATATCAGCACGAATGGGGCAAAGTCCATTTTGGGTATGATTTATCTATCCGGGGGATACCGTATCCGTGGCCGATTTACTGGAACCGGACTGCAGAAGGTATTGTTACATTTGCCGATGAGTTTGAGGCATATGGTAATGTGGTTTTAATTTGTTATGATACAAGGAGATAATATGGGTTGGTTGGGAGATATTATAAATGGCGGGGCAACAGCGATAATCGATTCGGTTACGGACGGAATTGATAAGTTTGTAACAACAGACGACGAAAAGAAACAGTTTGAAATAATGAAACAGCAGGCTGCGCTTGAGGCGCAGAAACTTGTAATGCAGGCTGAAGGAAAATATTTTGAGGACAGGCAGTCAGCAAGAGAAATGTATATGAAAGATTCTTCATTGCAAAAAACCTTTGCGCTTGTATTTCTTGTTTTCTATTGTTTGATTTCGCTAGGCATGATTGGTATGATTATTTCAATGGCCTTCTTCGATAATGTTATTTCATTACCGGATTGGGGCGTTATGCTCATAACTTCTGTGTTCACTGGTATGAGCGTGAAGGTGAACACTATTGTTGATTTCCTATTCGGGGGGAGCAAGGGGAAGGATGATTCAGACAAGCGCGTTTCGCAGGCTTTTGAGAAAGGGAACATAGAATAATTAAAAAATAGCCCGCATGATGCGGGCATTGTCTTATGCGATAATCCACCAGTCGTCGGCCAGCATGTCTAATTGAGAGGCTGACCATCCGGGAATCCATTTGTATCTACGCATTGCTTCGTGTTCCATAGCAACTCCTTATATATTTAGCAAGAATTAATTCTTGCTATCTTCGTAAAGATGTATTCCAGGAGGCTTGAGAAATAATTTTAATTCTCCATTTGAATAATGTTTTACTGAAAAATCTTTATTAACAGTTATTGCCATTGCCACAGCGATCCAGCGATAACAGATAATTGATAAAGATAATGCAATAGCTGACATTATTGTTAATAAAATAAATCCGGCAACCATCATTTTTCAGCCTCCGGAAGTCCGTATCCATATTTTTGTTCAAGTTCTATTTCGTGTTCTTCGAGGTCTGTTAACGGAATACAAGTTAATGTTACCATATCTAATTCGCTTTTCTTGTGGTAATGTCGGATTACTGAAAAGCTTCTAATCATTCTATCGTTCTTCACAATTTTAAATTGTTCAAGAGAATCAAATATCGGCTTTATTGCCGAATCACTGTCTTTCATTTTCCAAAGCCACATGTGCAGTTGCACATCTATATGCCCTTCATATTGCGGAAGGTTTCTTACGGCTCTGGACCCGAACATGATTTTAAAATCTGTATATTCCTTTCCTTCATAAATCATGGCAGTCCATTTGTTGCCGCGTTTAATAGCTCTTGCGGAATGCCATTTATTTACACCAACAGTTTTGCCGGTAAATGTAATGCTGCGTTGCAATGGTTCCTGTTTGTCGGCTGGGTCATTATTTGGTGTTGACATCTACCGGCCTCCAATCCCTGTGAATATATTTTGACAATTCAACAAAACTTAGTTTGTATTTAATTAAAAGGTCCGGGCGGGAGGCCATAAAGACCGACCCGTTCCCGTAACCGAGAAGCATTCTTTTCCCGTCAATGACTTGGTATGCCGTTTTTTCCGGACTTGCAATTATTGCATCTTTTATGTTTGCCATCAGCCCTCCTTTTTCGCATAGCACCAACGATACAGGTCTGGATCATTATATAAAACTTCTGCAGTTGTTTCGCAGTCAATGCTATCGTCTCCGTGAATCTCATCAATCATGTTAAATTCACCATCATCGAACCCTTCAACGCTGTAAATGTATAGCGTTATATTCATATAAACCTCCCTCAGATTTTGCTGGATGGGGGTAGCCCCCGTCTTTCCTGTTAAAACGGAATATCGTCTTCCCACTCTTTGCCAGACGGCTCAGAGGGCTGTTGTGTCGTATTTGTAGCGAAAGGGTTAGAGGTTGAAGCCGCCTTATTTGCTGGCGGAGCAGATGAGTTCTGAGCGATTTTATTGCTGAGCAGCTGAACATCCTTAATGTCGATTGTAATATACGTCTTTTTAGTCCCGCCGTTGTCGGTGTATTGGTTCACATTTATCTCGCCGGTCAGGGCAACCAATGTGCCTTTTACAAGATATTGGCCGAGTGATTCGGCCTGCTTTCCGTGGCATCTACATTCGATGAAATTAGTCCTTGCATAATCTCCATACCCCCGATTGTTAGCAATCGCAAACTTTAGTTCCTTCCCGTTGTTTCCATACGTTCGGAATTCTGAATCACGGGTAAGCCTTCCTACACCGCACCATGCGTTAATGTCAATTTGCGCCATTATTCTTCTCCTTCACTTTGGCTTTTATTGCTCCGAGTAAATCAATTTTTTCCGGAGCCTGTTCTCTCTCCAACCGGATAGCTTCTTGTTCTTCAAGTTCTCGCTTCCGTTTTTCTAAAATAATCGGACAGTCGGGAGCATGGCCCCAACGTTTCCCACAGCCCTTACAAGTGGAGGGGAGGTCTGCGGTAGCCATTGCCAGTTTACCAAGCATCCCGTGGAAAACTGAATAAGAATACCCGGCTTTGTTATGGCCACGGCAAAACTCTTTCACAGTTTTCACTCTGTCCGAAAAAAACAATTCAATATAATTTTCGATTGTTACAAGTCCAACTTGTTCAACATCATCTTTTAATAATTTAGATTCTTTTGCGGCCCATATTGGTTTGATTATATCACCGTCAGCAGTTTTGTCGCTCCCTTTAATCTCAAGAGCTTTTTCAGCGTACCGGGTAAAGTATAATTCTTTCAGTTTCCGCCTGTCTTCTTTTTCTTTTTTTTCTAATTCTATTCGTTGACGCTCTGCGTCAGATGTATTTGTATTATTAATTGTATTATTATCTTTAAAAGAAATTTGATACCCCTGTAAATTTTCTTGATACCCCCTATCAAATTTACTTACTACCCTAAGTGTTCTTTTTACTATACGTTCACCGTCTCGTTCAATCTCTGTGCTTATCTTTGCTTTCTCTACGAGTCTGTTTATAATCTGACTGCATCGTTGCGGAGTGATATTAAAAAACTTTGAGAAGTATGAGTTCGAGGCAAAGCAGCCTTTCTCATTATCGAGTGAATCAATTTCAGTGAGAAATAATTTTTCCATCCAGGTTATTTCTGAATCAAGCCATATCTCTTTTGGAATCCATACGCCTTTAAAGTCTCTTTTCATAGTTCTATTGCCTTGAAGCCTTTTCTTATCGTTGCCGGAATCGGGGTGAAATACAATCTGTAATCTGAAAACATTGATAGTGTATTATACGGGAAAAACTTTTCTTTATAATTCACATTCAGGAAATTGTATAAGTCTATTCCGTTGTAGAGAATATTAGTTTCTCCAAAATAGAAATAATCGTCTTCTGCGTGGCCTTTTGTTGTGATGAACTCATTAAGGTCTTTGTCAACCGTAAGCAAGAACGAAGCGTAATCACTATACTGAGTATTTGTTGACTTTAATGTTACATCTACTGTTACTAAGTAAACCATATTATCCTCCAATAATCTTCAAATACGACACGCTTGTCGTATTTGGGTTAAAACTGCAATGTTGTATTTAATTTTACGGCGCGTTCTTTTACTCGCTGTTCTGCTAAGTCAATCATTATTGATGCCTGGGCTTTCATCATCCCGGTACTTTTTATGCCATAGCTTTTTAGTTTTCTTGACTGTGCTTCAGTAACGCCACCAGCCATTGGTTTACAGACTTTCATCATGCTTGAGATTAGCGTTGATGCCTGGGCTTTTGACAAAGTGTGAGGGTCAGCAATTCCATACCTTGTAAGGATTTCACATTGCTTTGCGGTTGACCGTCCTTCAAGTTTATGGCCGTTCCAGTGGATGTCAAACTCTCCGGTTATGTCTGTTCCTGCCATTTCTGCTGCAGCCATCGGGTCAAACTTTATGAAGCTGTACTCGGTAGTTATTAGCCTTTGAATAAGAAATTCTTTGGAATAATATTTATCATGTGCTGCATCGAGTGCGTCATAATAATCGATAAACTCTCCTGAGTCTGCACGGGCCATGTCTCTTACTTTCTCTTCGTAACCGGCAGCGGCAAATAGGTCAAAGGGCGTTGCCAATGATAGATTCTTAGAGTTATAAGTAAACTCTACAAGCCCGCATTCCGTTTTACCAGTCTCCGGGGAAAGCCTTGTTCCTCTGCCTACTGCCTGTGCGTATAATGGGCGGCTCGGTGTCGGTCTGAGCATGACAATTTTCTCAACTGCAGGCTCATCGAATCCTTCAAGTAAGAGATTGCAAGAGCAAAGATGTGTAATGTTTCCTATATGGAAATCATACAGGGTTTTTGAGCGTTCCTCCTTTGAGTGTTCGCCCGCCAGGTATGCTGCTTTAACCCCTTTGCCTTTTAATTCCTCTGCCATAAGCCTTGAGGACTCGACATTAGGCATGAAGATGATTGTCTTTTTATCTTCGGTTCGGTTAATTATGTTATAGGCTATCGGACTAAAGTATCTAAGAAGAAGGTCTCCCAGCTCATTATCGTTATAATCCCCTCTTCTTACTTTCAAGTCCGATAAGTCTATATCAAAATCTGTAACTCGCTCACCCTTTATTGGGACAAGATTCCCTTCCTTTATTGCCTGGTGGAGCGGGTAGGAGTAAGCAACTTCTTCATAGATTTCTCCGAGTGATTGCCGGTCGTATCTATCACAGGTTGCCGAAACACCGACAAGACGTGCAGGGCTGAAGTGGTTAATCAGATTCCTGTACGTTTTTGCCGGTGAATGGTGGGCCTCGTCTATTGCAACTGCTCCGAAATAGTCTGCAGGCCAGGATTCCAGCCTTTTATTCTGCATGGTCTGAATTGATCCGACGACAAAGGGGGCGATCCTATCAGCTTTGAATCCCGCCTGTTCTCTTTCTGCGGTAAAGCCGGTCTGCTTTATTATCTTGCTCACGGCTTGCTTCACGAGTTCTTCTGTATGAGCTATTGCGAGTCCTTTGGTTTTGTGCCGCAAGTAGTTCCTTTTCAGGATAGAAGCAAAGATGATTGTCTTCCCGCTGCCGGTAGCCATGTCAAGCAAAGCAGATTTCTCTTCACTCCAACATTTCTCTACTGCAAGAACAGCTTTTGTTTGGTGCGGCCTTAGTTTGAACGGGGTATTGTCGTCGAATAATTCCATGTGTACTCCTATAGGTCAGTCTCTTTGTACGGGCCGACTTTTCCATTGATGCAAAGAGGGCAATCGGTCGGATGGCCTGTTGTCGCATCTGTAATCTGGCCGCTACCTTTGCACCTGGGGCAATCGAAAAGATTATCAGGGTCCCAACTCTCAAGTCTTGCAGCCATTTCCTTTAGATTCCCTATCATGTGGCCAAGCCCTATCGGGGTAGTGTGGTCTCTTGTCGCGGCCAATTTTATGTAACCATTATTCATGGCTTTGACGACGCGAGATAAGATTTTCCAGTAAGGATACCTTGAAGAATCTCCAACATCGTAAGGCCCTACGTCTATTGTCAGTTCTCCTGGTTCGTCGTCTTCAAACTCTCCGTCGAAATCATCTGTTTCTACTTTCGGTTTCGGCTTCTCGATTAGCTTGTACGCTTCGGATAATGTTTCCGGTTCCAGGGCTTTTACTTCTTCTGCATGTTCGGCCATTGTCATGTACCGCTGTGCTGTTCTTGTAGAAAATGGAAGGTTTTCATTCAGCCATTTTACAAACTCTCCATGAGGTAAAGTCTCCTTTGCGTTTGCAAGTTCTTTACCTGCCTTGATTGCGCAGTCTATTGCGCTTGCAAGATTGGTTATGGCTTCATTGTGAAGCCGAATAATTTCCGTTGCGTCGTATCCTTTCACTAAACTTAATTCACTCAATTTCTATCTCCTATTATTATTGGTCCGCCAACATATGCGGTGATGTAGGTGCAAGTTTTGCCTTCGATATATCCTGCACCAAATGCAATACCATCAATTCTTAATATTCCCGCACGATGTTCAGGGCTATTTATTAAGCATAAAAAAGTTTTATGAATATCAGGCGGAACTTCTGGTGCATAAACAAGTAGCTCGTCGCATTCTCTCCTTACGTTATAATGTGCTGCCATTTCCTGCCATTCGGTTATACTTAAAACATTGTGAGAGAAGGTTTTAAGTATCATCATGTTAAAAGAATATTCTATTGCGATGTGAGTAAGTGTATCGTCTACAACTAACGCACCAAGTCCGTTCTCTGCCCTGAATAGATTTATTTCTGTAAGTAGCTGTTCCTGAAAAGGAACAGCTACTACAGAAAAAATTATCAGGAGGAACATGATACTAAAAAAGGTCAAACGTTTTTTCAATAGGAGCCTCCTTCTTTACTACCGGAATTGCATCCGGGGAATTATTTGTAAATGATGGTGAAACATCTTTTGCACCGAAAGTTTTAGGCATTGATACCGGGCCTTCAACAGGCTTCCCTATCTGGATTGGTGGCTCTTTTGCGGAAGGAGGCTTTTTGTTAGATTCAATTATTTGACCTTCTTCGAGCATGAAGACCCCGTCTCCATTTACGGGAGTTTCCGAGAAAACTTCCATGAAGACCATGACATCTTCTTTAGCGGCCAGGTCTGCGATAACTTTCCGATACTCTGTGCCGATTGATTCGCCACGTTCGATGTATATAGCTCTTAAAGCTCCATCGGGGATTGTTGCTATACATAGCTCAGTAGCTGCGGTAAGCCTGGCAGACATTGACAAGGTATCCCATTCGAGAAGCGTATCTCCATCAACCTTAACTACAGATCCAGACTCTGTAAGCTGGATATTTATAGCCGGGACAGGGGCATTTGCAAGTGCATCTTTCTTCCTCTCTTCCAGGAGCAGAACGCCTTCTTTCGCGTTTTCTATTGTCGAAGTGCTTTCCTTCCTGAGTAAATAATCTTTTTCATATTCATCCCAGATTCGGACAACATCTCCGGAAGATGCAGCTGCAGCAATCTCTGCGTCAAGTTCTTCGATGATTTTTTTCTTTGCTATAACCATGTCCTCATCTATTTTGTCAAGAAGGAGGTCAGCTTTTTCACGTGCTTCTGCAATTCTTGTTTTCAAGATTTCTATTTTTGCAAGCATTTCAGAAATCTCTCGTTCGTCATGGTTGGCGGCAGTTTTTAAATCGGTGTATCGTTTCTTCATATCATTCTGCGCAAAGACTTCATCCTGATATGCAATGTCTGCTTTTCTGCGCTGCTGCTGTAAGACGTTTATATCAAGGGTTCCCTGATTTGTAGGTCGAACTCCTTCCGGTCTGGGCTTCTCAGCCCCCAGAACCTTCAGTGTTGCTCTTGCTTCAGAGGCTTTTTCTTTTTCCTTTGCAATCTTTGCATCGAATTCAGACAGGTCGATATTCAGGATAGAGAATAGTTCCTTGAACAATTCCTGCCCTGACATATTCGCAACCTTGTGAGGGTCAGGGTATTTTGTGGAAACAGTTTTCAGGAAAGATAACGCTCCGCCGTCTATAGGCATCCCGTTATGTGTTACATGAAGTTCAGCTTTCTGTTCCCCTGACTTTGTGTTGCGGATAATCTGCTCAATGACATACCCGTTAGAAGTTTCAACCCTGGTTTTCCCACGGTTGATAGGCTGCCCTGCAGCTGCTCCTTCTTGATAAATCCCTTTTCGGATGATTCCTTTCGGGACCGCTGACGCGCTCGTGAAAAGATTCTGAAGACGGTCGAGAACCGTAGACTTGCCCGCCTCATTCGGGCCAACGAACCGTACCAGTCTTTCGCCTTCAACTCTAAGGCTCATAAACTTAATTTTACCCAAGTCAGCTATCTGAATTAGGGTAATTTCTCCGAGTGTTGATTCCATGATTACTCCTTTGTACTTAAATTAAGCATTGCTTTGCAGGCTTCCCTGACGTTACAATACTTCTCACACTTTCTGCCGTTCCAGGTCTCGGAAGCAGAACACATTTCTGGACAGTTATCTAAGGCTGCCTGCCTCCTGTCTTCTCCGGACTCTATCGCAGAGGCCCAGCTTGCCATAGCATCTTTTAATGCGCCAGCTTTTTCTTTTATAAAATCAAGAACTACCTTGTCGTCAAGTTTTTCACAAGTCTCATAATAAGAGTTGTAAGAAAAATCATGACTTATAGCTCCGTCGCGAAGGGCAAAGAATATTTTACAGTTATCAACCTTACGGTTGAATAGATGTTTCTGGTTGGGATTAGCTTTCTGCCATTCCTCATTAGCAAGCAATTCGTTTATGGCAATTCTGTAAATGTTTGTTTGCATTGTGTAATCAAACTGTTCCTTTTCATCGTCCTCGACAAAGACTTCGTTCTTTGTTTTCTGTTGGCCTTTCCTTGCGCCTGTTTTAAAGTAGACAGGATTCCCTATCTCATCAAACACAGGAACCGGACGGCGGACAATCCCAAACCATTTGGTTAATTTAAACGAACCGACTAATTTATAATCAACTATATTCAATTCATCGGGCAGGACTTCAAGGAGGTCAAGAGTTCCCTGGACTCCGTTCAGTTTAATTCCAAGTTCAGACAAGGGTAAAGCCTTTTCCAGATTCGCATGGAAGCGTGTCCCGGCCATTGCGAGAACCATCTGGTCTAAATCTATGAAGTACTTACTAACATGTTTCAGATAGGCTTCACGCGTGCCTGTGAGCAATTCTGTTACATGCGGAGCGCCATCCCATCCTCTGTCTTTCAATACTTCAACGAGATATGAGGCAGGAAACCCTACTTCCGGATAGCCTTTTAATAATTCTTCTGTTGGAACCTTTGTTCCGTCTCTTAAAATTCCGCCTACTATTGGCATATATACTCCTTTAATTTATATTGATTCATCTTCAATACTTCTTTGGACGATTTCTTTTGCTGCTCGGATAGCATTTGCTGTATGTTTACGCTGCCATCTGCCATTAGTGGGGGACCATTTGAAAGCATGAGCTTTCAAATGGCTTATAACTTTCTTTGAAGGCTTCTCGTTGTGGTAAATACACACTCTGTCGTCCTCAATAGTTACTTTTCCCGCAGGAAAGATGATAGGTTCAAACTCTTTTTTTGTCTGGATTCTCATTCTTCTAATTGTAATATTATTTTTTAATCTTTTTATTAATGCGTTATTGTTTTGGAGTTGAAAAGATTCAAAGCCAATAGCGCCATAACTTGAAGGTTCAAGAATCTTAATAGCAATGTCTTCAGACAACAGTTCTTTTTCTGTTATTAGTCTAAGCCTTTCATCATATGAAAGTTTCATTCTGACAATTTTGTTAACTTGCTTCATAATTTCTTGTCTTAATAATGCTTTATCAAGATTGATAAGATAATTATCAAGGTCTTCTTCCGGTGAAGGAGTCTGAATCCTGTTAACTGCTGTGAAGTATTTCTCTCTCCATGTCCTGAACGTTTCATAAGCATTGTGTTCTGCGTTATTTGCTTTGTTGTTCCGGGCTACAGGAAAGTTTGCAGGTCCTGTTATCATGGGGGATAGGCAGCGGCTCTTTGCGCTCATCCATCTTGACCATCTGTCAATATATTTAGCCCTGTAACTATTGTCCTTGCCCTCGAGCGCCTTTAAATCTTCGGCTAATTCTGCTGAATAATCTTCAATCGTTTGCTTTGCCCTTCGCTCCGGGCTAAATGATGTCCCCGCAAAAGCCGAATAGGCAAGTTTGTAATAATCTTTAAGCATTTATTTTCCTTCCTTTATTTGTTGCAATTCCAAGCTACGCTCTGGCAGTGATTCTTATAATAAGTACAATATAAGTACATTCCTTTTCTTCTTTTTGTTGTTTTTGGAATTGTTTTTATATTGTCTGAAATAAGGTCTCTTTGTACCAAAACAGAATAATTACATTTTGCACATCTGCCTTTATCATGGACACTTGGTAATTTACCAGCCATTTATTTTCCTTCCTTCCCACACAGGGGTGGCTTCATGCAGTCTTCCGTCTTCTGTCATGCTATGTTCTTCTGGACTTCTTTCCAAGGCATTCCTAAAAACGTATCTTTTAAGAAATAGCCTTTATCTCTAAATAAATCTCCACAACCACGTCCCCAGAGAGTTTCATAGACAACTATTCCTTGGTTATGCAAAACCCCCACATTCTGGTTTTAAGTTCTTAATCATTCCTTAACCCCTGCTGGATGCCATTCTGCCTCACCTTTCTTTTTCATTTCGAAGGCATCGAATAATGTTTCCAGCGGCTGCCAGATACAATGGATTTCAATCGGTGCAGTATAGTTTTTACACTCTAAACCTGTACAAGTTATAATTCGTCCAGTACTTTTTGATCTAAACAAACAATCAAACAGGTCTTCTGTCAATTCTTCTGGCTTAAAGAATCTCCATTTTTCCTCTGGTAGTTCTTTATAATGCTCATATACATAAGTTGTATAATCATAACCCTCTTCAAAAGATTTCTCATACTCTTTGGAAACTGTTAAACAAGATTCATTTTTGTTAGTATCTATAACGTACCTCTGAACCCCAGCCTCTTTGTCTTTATCCCACACCCACATCTTTTTCACCTTGTTTCTGTCTATCATTTTTCAACCTCTCTTTCTTCGAGCCAATCAGGATGATATTTGTACAAGCTTCCCCAATCAGACGCTTTGTGTCCGCACGTTTTCCACATCTCAGGGATCCAGATTAACTTCCTGTCAGTATGCACAAATCCGTCGCTCTCATTTGAATTGTATCCGTTTTCAAATAAAAGTTTTGCAATTTCAGTTCCCTTTTTCACATATAATATAGTTGTCATCCGTTTTTCGAGCCAATCAGGATTGTAATCCCATATGTTTTTCACGTCTTTATATTTTTTGCCACAAGTTTCCCACATTTCATGCGCCCATCCTACTGTTGTATGATTTACATAGAAATCTCCAATATTGAGAACTATACATTCAGAATACCAAAAGCCGTTATCTGCTCTAAAATTATCATGACCATCCTGTTTTGACATGCCAAAAAGAACGCTAATTTTATCATCGCCAAAGGAGCAGAGGGCCCGTTTTTGAAAGCTTCGATATGTTCGTCAGTAATTTTCATTTTAATTTCTCCGAATTGTGTTTTTGCCATAGCCTTTTGGCTCGTTCGACTTTCCCTCTGATTGTTGGAAATTCAAAGAGAACTGCTTCCCAGCCTCCACTGTCTGCGTGTTGTGCATGATGGTGTGAATGGTGCGCGCGCAACCAGTTCCAGGGTTTTTCATAAATGGAAAGGTCTGCACCTTTAGAAATGATGTGCATCCGTTCTAATGGATCCCCAGGAGCGCCCGGCATACCACAAAGCTCACATACTGGATGTACTTTACAGTATTCGGTCCAGGAATATTCTTGTTCATCATTGAACAGCGGGTCGCCGTTGCCGTTTTCATATCGCCATGAATACCATTCATGCCATAAGTCTTTCATCGGGCGGCCAATTACCCGGAGAACTTCTTCTGGTATCTGCAATTCAGACAGCCAATTCAAAGCACCGTTTATCATTCGGGCCATAGTAACTGTATCCATGTTAGGGTCAGAGGTTCGCATCATTTTCTTAGAACCGTTTATAGGATTCTTTACAGGCTTGCTGTACTCTTCAATGATTGCTTCATGGATGTAGTAAATATCCTTATCCCCGCGGGGTTTGTATCCTTCAGTAGCCCAGAATATAAAGCGTTCAATCCCTCTTAATGTGGTATTCTGCGCTTTCGCTTTCTTGTTATATGCGACTTCAAGATAGAAGTCTGGCATATTTAGGAACTGGAAGCTGACCAGCCCGCCTGGGGCTGTAGTTTCCAACGCGCAATTCACTGACATTGTGAAATCAATTCCCGGAGGATTGTCTTTACTCATGTAAGATACCAGAAACTTTTTAATAGCGTCTTTTGTCGCATTGGATACCTTTATTTCAAAACCGGACTGAGTTGTCCGGTTTATATCTCCTTTACAATGCGCGATCATCTTGCCACCGTTGCGGGATCAAGTTTGCCTGCTCTTATATTCTCAAGCGCAGCTTCTCCTGCCTGGATAAGTTCAATCTTCCCCCTTGTTGCTTCAATCGCTCCGGTAATCCTATTGAAATCATCCTGGCTTTTTATAAAGCCATCTTTCATTAGATTATTCAGCGAGGCTTTCAGCTCGATATAACGGTCTTGAACTACCTTGCGGGCATCTGCTTCCTCTTTTTCATGGGTAGCGTCGCTCTTGTTGTCAGGGTCTTCCCCGGATATTAAAGCGAACATTCGCAGCCATAGGTACTTAAAAGCATAGGTTGAGGCCATGCCTGCGCCCTTATCTCCAGTAGATTTACCGGAACCAACAGATTCGACCTGGATGAACCCTTCATCTTCGATGTCTACAATTCGATAAGTAAACTTGATCGTGGTTAATCCGGCCTCGACTTTAATAACATCTGCCCCAACGGGAAGAACAATCAGACCGTTCTCTATTAGTTTCGGTCTTATTTTTTCAGTCAAGGCTGCTTCTGAAATTGCCTTATAGGAACCTTTACTCCCCATAGAAACGGTCATATCTCTATTTATATAACCTAAATCAGAAAATATTTTGAAAATCTTCCTGTAAATTCCCATATGTCCTCCTCAAAGACTTGGAACCAAAGCCCTTCAATCACATCCCGTGTGATTCCTTTGGCTTTTCCTACGGTTACCGCAAACTCAAATACATTAAGCGCGACTTTTTTTTGCATGAGGTCTTCTACATTTTTTTTAGTATAGAAGTACTCATATCCTCTAAAATACCGGAGGATTTTTTGGTGGTAGTCATACCACATCCCCGGAACTTCTATTGCTCCACAAAAGCGTTCTGCTCTGAGCGCAAGTAAATGATTGGAATGTTCTAATCTACACCCCCAATCTTCCGGTATTGTAATTTTCACTTTACATATCCTATAAAATGATTTAGACTAAAAAAAGTCTTGGTCATGCGGGACGTATAAAAGGGAATCTACTTTCACCGGGTACGATTCCCTTTTATTGTATCATAACTTGCTTTTTTTGCAAGCTATGATTTTCAAATACGACACACGTGTCGTATTCAATCAAAATGCCATCTTAGGGACAACCATTCTTCATCACAAGGGGCTTCCTTTATTTCAAGGTATTCAACTATAACGGTAAAATTTATATTGTCATCGTTTTGTACTTGTCGAAGTTTTCCAACTGCTCTAATGGTATCTCCGGGGTTAACATGTTTCATGGTATAAGAATCAATGTTCAAAGCAGTTTGAAGGAAAAACTTATATTTAGTTTTTTTAAACATTTCTTTTGTTTCAATAATAATTTCACAAGGGTTAGTTCCTTTTATTTCAAGAAGCTTCCCTTCAATAATGACAGAATTGATGTGATCCATTTTCTCCTCCGTGTCGTTTTAGTTTACTTTTCTCCTGTAATTTCAAGAATAGCATCAGAAATTGTGTCCCAGGTTACCCCATGATTACAGTCGTGAGTATTATCAATCATTTTCAGGACACGGGCAGCATCATGAGTGGAAATAGATATCCCTAACTCTAAGGCTCTATCTTTTACATCGTCAATATGCCATCTTATAGACAGCCATTCTCCATCAAACATGAGAAGCCTCCTTTTTTTCCTCCTATCTTTTCGAAATATTCTGCAATGATTATCATTTCAGGCACGCAACGAAGTTTGCCTACGCAACGAATCCTGTCATTAATGTTTAAGAATTTTTCTGCTGTGTGGGTAAGTTTCTCTTTGAATAAGACCCTAAAATTATCCACGTCTGTGCATTCCTCCTCATGATAAACAATGTTTTGAATGGTTATTATTAAACCATCGCGGACGTGAAGAATTTCAACAATTTTACCTCCAATAAGAACAGAGTTTAAATCATTGTCAGATAAAATAGTCCCGATTCCGATAGGAGCATCTATGTCAACATCGGTATTATACTCTTCCATCATATCGCAACCTCCACGTTCAAATCAATAATTCTTCTCTCGTTTACATACTCTACAGCTTTTGTAGCATGACTTGCTGCAGATACAAACAAAGTTTTGTCTTCAGAGATAAGCGGGGCATAATAAGCAAGATAAGAAGCATGAGGTTCAGGCTCAATTTTGAAACCTTCCAGGCTTAACATATATGCAGCACCAATTTCTGCAATTAATTCCTCTTTTGCATAACTGTAATCTCTATTAAGTCTACTTTTATGACCAGTCGAATGTATTATCTCATGATAGAAAGTTCCTTGCCGACCATAATTTGAGAGAAAAGAATCAGCGGGCGGCATTGTAATAACATCTTTTTTGAAAGAATAAGACGCACAAGCCTCCGAAGGTCCGGGGATTATTGTCGGGCCATCTGTATAATTAACAAATAAACCGTTCAAGTCGCCATTCTTGGCGGCAAACATATTCTGGTCAAGGCTTGTCTGCTCTATGTTAAAGACTCGTGAATAGCGTAATAACGGGAATTGTCCTTTTTCTTTCTTTTTGTCAATCATTTTGAAGTAAACAACCATACAAGAGTTTGCCCCCTTGTTAACGGTGCCACCGAGAGCATTGACCTGTCTCATGGACAAAAATAACGGGGATTCAAACCCATATTCATAGTTATGCAATGCGCACAGCTGAATATTGATTCCGTGGTAAAAGTGATTTGAGGCCGGGTTGCGTAAGCCACAGCCCATTATTCCCCAGGGTGTAACACCTTCACTGAGGGCCTTCAAAATCTTCTCATTAACAATATTATATACGGACATATCGTCCTCCTTTATTCTTCAAAGTCTAAAGCATCAAGGTTTTGATCATACCCACGTTGTGAAATACCAAGGTCGTATTTTCGCAGAGATCTACGAGTGCCGGCCACACAAATATTTCCAACATACGGAGTTTTATGCTCTTTAACATATTCAAGTGCAGCTTTCTTAGTGCGGAACCTAAGATATACTCCATAGAAACTCATTCTACCGCTTATTCGATTGGGTTTTCCCGTACTGGCTCTTTGGCCACAAAAAACAAAGTAATCTTTCATTTTAATATCTCCTATAATAATTCATTCGAGGCAAAACTATAGAAACCTTTTTTGCTAATAATAATATGGTCAAGTAGTCCTACCCCCATAATATCACAGGCAGATTTTAATCGTTTGGTAAGCTCAATATCTTCTTTTGACGGGTCCATTCGACCTGACGGATGGTTATGTACTGCAATGACGGCAGAGGCCATATTGAGCAATGCCGGGCGGATAAAAGGTATAGGATGCACGATACAGCGGTTCATTGAACCTTTGCCAATTTCTTTTACGCAGATTATTTCATGCGCTCCATTCAGATATATCCCCCAGAAGTGTTCAACACGATCATTGCGGAATTTACCTAAAGGTTTCAATGTGTCTTCAGGGCCGGATAAATGTTCGATAGGCTCTTCTTTAGAACAGAGAGCATCAACTAATTCCTGTTTAGAATATTTGTTTAAGTCCATAGCATCCAAATACGACACGGTTGTCGTATTTTGCCTCCTTTTATATTTATTTATGACCGGGAAATTAAAAGAAGCAAGGCCGAAGGCCTTGCTGTTCTTTATCAATGTTACAAACATTAGATGTTAGCGGTTTACGGCGGTTAGATAGTCCAGATTATATTTTTACGCTTCCATCCCGCAAAGTTAGGAATATACAAGTCTTCCCAGCTCCATGGCCGGAAGTACGTCCTTTGTGATGGATATATCCAAGGTAATCTAACACCATCAGTAAATATATCCATGACATTAACCTCCTCGCATAAGGTCTTAAAATCGCGCGAAGCGCGAAAATTTTTTCAGATTTAGGGCAAAAAAAAGACTGCCTTGACCGGCAGTCTATGTTCTAAAGTCCGGTATAAAAACCGGGTTCTCTGAACGCTATATAGAGGGCTTCCCGCTCCTGTGCGGTGGCTGTCTCCATATTAGTAGTTCTGGATAGATAAAAAGCGAATTGCTCCGCTTCCTCTATCCCGTCGCTGATTTCAACAGTGTCATTGACTGGAAAAAATTTCCAGTCAAAACAATCGAGGAACTCAAGCCAGTTCCTCGACTTGTCGGTGATTACTACTCTATCACCTAAAGAGATAGACCATCTATTGATGGTCGGGTTATGCGACAGTTTATAGTTGTCGCAATAATAAGTCCGCTGAGTGTTTAACTTCAGCGGGTTGAAATATTTTACGTCGGGTGCGGTCATTGCTTTTATATTCATTAGTTGTTTTCCATGCAAAGAGTTAAAGCGAATATAAAATCACTGGCATATTGAAAGCAATGCCAGTCATGGTTATATCGCTCCATGATTGTAAATCTGTGGCCTCTGTCGTCTCCGTTAATAGCTGCTGCGGCTTCGTCTTTAGCTCCGGCAAGTTTAAAGAAGTTTACTTCTACCCATTTAACAGTACTTTCTTGCATAGAAAAGTACTGGTCTGCAAGGTCGAATATTCTTCTGTACCCGCCTGCGCTTCTCAGGCTGTCTTTTACAACCTGATTTTTAGATTTTGAAATAAGTGTAAAATCTTTGATAAAGTCAATGAATCCTTGTTCATCGACTTTGTATTTAGAAAAGTCTATGAGGCTTTTAGCCTCTATTGTTCTTGCGCTTTCAATATTATTTATCTTCATTTTTTTTAGTCCTTTGCGGGTTGTGTTCCCGCTTACTCAAGTATTTTGTACCCGCTTTCATCAACGGGATAATGCCGGCCTTAACCTTGTGTAAGGCCGTTTTTCTTTTTCAAAGAACTATTTACTTTTTTTAATTTTGCTCTTGAATCTGTCTGTCAAGAGCCTCGCTAAATATTTTCTGAGCTTTTTTTCTTAACTCAGAAACGGATTTACATCCGGATTCTGACATCATTTCTTTGATATCAGAATCTTTAAGAGTGGATGGCCTCATAATGAGGTCAACCATTTTTTCTTCCAAGCCTCTCTCACGGGGCTTGGAACTTTTTACTGCCTCTTTTTCTGTATGAGGCAGGTCAATTATTTTTTGGGGATTGTCTCGTAATCCCCACCGGTCATAATTATCATCATGCCATTGCGGGGCAATGGCCATCCCCTTTACATATCCACCCATTTTAAAGGCTCCTTTGAAGGGCTAAATTTGGCTCCAGGCCTCCCAGCCCACATAAACCCGGGCGGCGGCGGTTAAGGAACTCATCCCCTTCACAAACAAAGGGGGGATGAGTTCTGTACCGCCGCTGACCGAGGTTTATGTATTAATTAGCGAGCAATCCCTAAGAAGGGATTGGATCGCGCGCTATAAAGGATTGTTAAGGAATAGATTCCTTAACGCGTGAAGAGATTTTTAAGAGACCGGTAAGACGGTCTCTTAAAAAGGGAATCGGTAAAGACAATAAAATATACATGGAACAATTAAGCCAGGAACGAGCAGGCCGACTGACAACTTCCTGTTGGCGGGAGGTGTGCCCTGGTGCCTCATCATATCATGTTAAAACCCACAAGAAAAAATAAGATAGAATCCCGCCATCTTTGCGTTAGGGATAGGAGAGGCGGCGGAGCCGGTCCGAAGGACGGAACCCTCGGATAGCCCGGCGGTTCACCGCAACGCTCTAAAGAGGCTCAAGCGCATAACAATTATTTTTGTTTGGATTTAGTTTAGGCAAGTCATGCACTTGTGGGTAGAGT
>JAUTWP010188470.1:0-17556 GCA_033042655.1 Cyathermia naticoides | reverse complement strand
CCCCCTATGATGATTGCAGCTAAGAACAATGCATTGGTAGAGATTATATCTACAATTTGTAAAGTTATATCGTTCATTAAACAAAATCACCATCAACTCAAATTTCGAATTTTTTAATAGTATAATGATTTTTATAAAAATTATTTTTCATTGGACTGCTTCCTGTCATATATTCAATATAACTAATTTTATTCTTTGCATTAATTTCACTATATTCACTATTTCAAAGTGTATATCATAATTTATCACGGTTACCTTCACCCAAACTAATAACGCCGACTGAACCGCCTCCATGAGTTTTACCACTTAAAATACCTGAAAGATAAACATTATTTACATCTGTTGTAACAATTATTTTTTTACCTATATCATCTTTAGTTCAAGTTTTAGATTGATAACTACTTGTAATATCTTTTCAATGTCCTGGAACTCAAGTTTTAGCCTTAGGTTCCTTAGCTTTATTAATTATCTCTTCAATTGTAGCTTCTTTAGTTCCAGCAACTAATTTATTTTTAGTTTGGTCTCCCTTAGCAGAACCTAATTCAACTCCACCAGTAGCATCTTTACCATATCATTGTTTTCCAGTAGCACCTTCACCATATGATTGGTCTCCAGAAGCTCCACCAGCAAAATACATTTTACCAATAGCATTAGTACCAATTCCAAAGTTAATTTTAGTTCCTTTACCAATAAATGCATATTGAGAACTATCTCCAAGTTCATTAGAAACTAATTTATCAGCTCCTTCAGTAAATAGAGCTTTCTTAAGTGCAGCTTTACCAGCATCATTTCACGCAGCATTATCTCCAGTTAAATTCATAAAAGGGTTTCCAGAACCAGGAGCTTGAGTTCCATTTAAAACATTATAGTTATCATTAATAGCTCCCACAACACTTTTAGTTGTAGGGTTTGCAATTGCTTGGTCTGTACTATCTTGTTTATGACCTAAATCAACTATATTTTTATCAATTTTAGTTTTATTATTAGCAACTTTTAATTTTAAAGCACTGAATTCAGCAGGAGTAACTCCTCCACCACCACCACCTTTAGGAGGTTCAATTATCATATCTACATATAAAGTAGATACATCAATACTTCCAGCAACTCTTTTAACAACTAAATCACCATTATCTCCTAATTCAACACTAATAGTTTCAGAACTACCTCCACCGTGTGCTAATGAAATAACTTGTGGTGTTCCATCAACATATAGAGTTGTACTAGCACCACTTTTATGTGCTGGATCTTTTATATAAATAACATAATTTTTACCCTTAGTAGGTGTAAAAGCTGCTTTATCTCCAGGATGACTACCAATGTTATATTTTGATTCTGTAGAAGTACCAACTAATGGATGTCCTGTTGCATCAATATTATCAACTAAATCTAATGAGTTAGAGTTTTTATCTACATCTTCTCTTAAAATTTCAATTGCATTATCTTGCAATGCTTGACTATGTAAAAAGTCAGATTTATCTTCCTTACTATCATTTAATGCTCTAAGCGCTTGAATAATATCTACAATCTCAGGTTTCATATGACTTAAATCAACTGTATTTATTTGTTGCTGAGTTTCTAAAGCTTTAATATCTGAACTATGTTGAGTTTGTAAAGCTTTTATAGCATTTAGACTTACATCAATAGTATTTAATCTAGATATAATGTTAGCAATTTCAGTAACAATATTATTCTTAGAACTATCTATTTGAATTTTACTTCCAACTTTACCAGCAACTTCCATTAAACCTGTGTTTGTATCAATAAGAAAACCTTCTAAGTCCTTCAATTGAGTTTGTCCTGTACCTGTTCCTAAAGTAACATGTGCTCCAGTTAAAACATTTTGAGCAGGAATACCAACACCACCAAAGTATGCACTTGTTAATTCTGCACTTGTAGGTAATTTATCGTGATTTCAATGAGCACCATATTTAACATCAAAAGTAGAGTTTTTTAAAACACTAACTAAATCATTAATAGCTTCCTTATCTAATAATACAATTTTCTTAGGGTTTGTATTTCTCCCTTTTTCAATATAAGTATTTTTAAATAAGTAGAATAATTTATTATCAACACTATCTTTAAAACTACCTTCCAATTTGTAATCTTTATATACTAAAATTTTATCTCTTCTGTCCATTATATTTTCAACTCCTTCATAACTTTTAATGGTATTCTACCAATTATCATTGTAGAACTATTAGGGTCTTTAGAAAAGTATTCATCTTGGTCTAAAACCTCATAGTTAAAAATACCACTCTTAGTGATATTGTTTTTGCAATAAGTTCCAATTGGATCAGAACTTAATAATCAACCTGTTATATTTTTACTAATTGTAAATGTGGGAGATTGAACACCACTTGTATTTGCGACCTCATAAACTTGATTGTTAAGAATCATATTTTGAATCATCTCACAAACAGCTTGTCTTAATTCAAACCTAGTGAAATCAAGTAATCAACCAAACATAATCTGTTTAATAGGTCTTGCTTCAGGAGAGTTGATAATAACATTGATAGATACATTAGCTAACTTTGTTATTAATTCTCTTAATTTATTCTTATCTAATGCTTGTCTTTCAAAGTTTAATCTTTTAACTCTACTAGGAATTCTAAAATTCCCTATGGTATTTGTTTCAAATTTTTCTTGTTTATAATCACCATTAAAGTAATCTAAAACATCTATATTTTTAAATCAACTACGACTATCGTGTATATTCATAACACCTGCTTTCTAATATAATTTTAGCATATTAAAAAATTATCTTCTTCTAAAGTTGGTGTGTCTCTTAGAATTTCTTTTTTTCTTAGGAGTTCATTTTTTATAAACAGTACCTGCACGACTAACAACTAACCACTTTCTTTGAGTAGTTAGGAACGCTCTTTGACCTATAGCTTTACCCTTATTAGCAGCAGTATGTCTAATGGTATCTCTAAACATTAAAGCTACATTTTTCTCAGCACCTGCAATCATATTTCTACTAAATCAACTTTTATTTCTAGCCTTTCCACCTTTTTCAAAATGATTGAATTGGTTTTTAAAACCACCCATTACTAGCAATGTTGCTCACCTTGAGGTCTCTCTAGAGATAAAGTTCTTAGATAGGAATCTAACTCTACCTCCAAAACGATTACCTAAATAACCTCTAGTTGCTAATCTAACACCCCTAGATACAAATGCATTAACACTACTTACCATCATTTTTCTCCAGTAAGCATGGAATTCACTCTTGTCTTGAATACCTCTACTAATTCTCTTGAACTGACTAATCAATGAGAAAGAGTTTCTTAAAAATTGTAAAGGAATAAAGCTTAAGAAACTTAAAGCTTCTCTGCTAGCAAACTTAGGAATCTTGATTCCAAAAAGTTCATTCATAGATAAAGTTCTACCACCACGAGACATTGCTCATCTATCTAAATAGTAATTACCTGGACTAACAATCAATCTCTCAATATCAATATCACTTGCTCAAACTAGCACAGGAACTTTATTATTAGTTTCACTAGGAACAAATGTAATCTCAATTAGATTCTTAGCAGGTAATTGTTTAACAATTCTATAACCTAAAACCCATTTACTATTTAATAGAGTTCCACCAATAGCTACAAATTCTCTCTCTAAATCAACTGCTACTTTTTTATATTTAGTTAAATATCTTAATAATTTTCTTCTAAAAAATCTATAAGTTATCTCAGCAGGAATTCTACCAGCATCAGCAGGGTTAGCTAGTTGTGCTAGTCTCAATCAAGTTAATCTAAACTTTTGACTACCCATATATTTAACAACTCTTTTTCAATTCTTAACTTCTTTCTCGAGATTAAACTTGTAAAGAGTTTTTTGAAATGATCGGTAATAAACTCCCAACATAAAGTTTTGGCTTCTTAAATAAATATCAGTTAAGCTTTTGATTCTTAAAGTTTCATTAATTAGATTATCTAAATACTTTCCAGCATTACTTTTACTTAATCTAACTAATTGAATAACACTGGCCATTAACATATTTCTTTCTTTTTGAGATATATTCTTAGTAATTGTAGTTAATAATTTTTTAATTTCAGCTTTAATATTAGCTTCTAAATCTAATTTAGCAATCAATTCTTCCATATTTTTAGCATTAGCTTGTCTTTGTTCTAATGTTAAATACTCAGGTCTAGCAACAGTTAAAGCTAATAAACTTTTTAAAGTTATCTCATTAGTACTCCTATCAATTCCACCTGCCATACTTGCTCAAATATTAGCCATAGAAATTGTTTTATCTAATTGACTAACATTTTTTAAAGCATTTTTTAACGATGCATTAATGAATGATTTAGAAGTAAAAAATTTACTTGATACATCAAAAAATGGAGCATGTGAAAATGATCAGTTTTGTCAATGATTAAAAAATGTTCCATATAAATCTTTAGAAATACCAACTTCTTTAGCAAGAGGTCATACATTATTGATATTCATTTCAAAATTAGTTCCTATAAGTTTATTATATTGATCGGTATTTGTTATACCTCTTCAAACATCACCAATACCTGTTTTACTATCAACACCTGCAAATTTACTTGTAAAAGAAGTGATACCTTTACCACCATATGCTTCAGTGAATTTACCAATAGCTCTTGCTTGTCAAGCAAAAACACCAAAAGGAATAGCTATATTTGCTACATCTCCTTGTCAGCTCTTTCAACCAGCAGCACCATTAAATGAGTTAATAGCAGCACCAGTGGCCAAACTAGTAACAAGTGAAGGTACAGCAGCATCAGCACCTGGAACAAAAGTACCAATTGCGATATCGACACCAATCAAAGCTATAGTTCCATATGTTCTTCAATTTTCATATCAAGGTGTTTGCTTTGGTGTAATATTTATTTTTCTATTTGTATTTTTAGGATCAGGGTAGTTAGGAAAATTTCCATACATATAAAACACTCCTTATAAAAATATTATATATTAAACAAAAAAAAGAGAGATAACTCCCTTTTCAATAAATTATTAAGTTAAGTTAAACCTATTAAGCATTTACTTTTTTAGATTTAGCAATTCCAGTAGGTAAAGTCATTTCAAATGTAGCAATACGAGCAGGGTCTAAAACAATATCTAATGAATTATATAATGCTCCAACAACTCTCTCATTGATTACTGTTTCATCAATTTGAACTAAACCTGTGTTAATACCCATGTTAGCATAAGCTTCACTAGACATAACAACAGCACCAGCAACCTCAGTAGCAGCAGTTCCAACGATAGTATTTAAAATATTACTTACATAGAAAGTGATTCCACTCATTACAAATGATTGAGGGTTAGCAGCAAACTTATCACCAGTTTTGTTTCATTCAATACCATTTAACAAGTTTAACTCATCAGCAATTATAGGATGTACAAAAACAACAATGTTTGAATCATATGCTTTAAAGTCATCTACAAGTAATTGTAAATTTCTCACAGCAGTTTTAATCTCATGTGCAATCTTTTCTGCATTAGCAGTTGTACCATCAGCAGTTAATTTAGTTGCTGATAAAGTACCAGCAGCATAAACTTTAGCTTCAGCATTTTCTTCCATTTCAATTAAACGGTTTTTAACTAAACCTGCTAGTTCTTGAGCATTAGCATCTCCCATATCAGAAACATCAAATTTAGAGTTCTTGAAGAATCTCAATGATATTTGTCTAGGAGTACTTGGTTTAGTAGCAATTGATTCTCAATCAATATCACTAGCATTATCTAAGATAGCGGTGTAGTTAGTTCCTGCACCCTTAGTAATTGTATCAACAGCATCTTTAGCTTTTACTCTTTTTAACCTTTGAATAATGTAAGTATCATTTACATTTTTAGTTCGATTAGGTTGAACTGGAAATTGATTTCTAAACTTAACTGTAGAGTTAAGAGCAGCCAATTTCATTAATGGAGTTACACCACTTGCATAAGCTGTCTCTTGAGAGATGTTATACACTTTTAAAAATTCTTTAGCCATTATGGCCTCCTTTTAGTCGTCTCAACTTTTAACAAATTTCAATTCTTGTTTAGGTTGAGGAGTTTTTTTTGATTCTTTATCTTTTAACTTTGTCTTTGTTTCAGGTGTTTCAATTACTCTTTGTAGATACTTTCTACCTTGAATTGTGCTTTTCACCTTTGCTAGGACATCATCATCTGATAAATCATCTGATAGATTAGACAATTGTATTGCATCTTTAATTTTATCTTCATCAGTTAATTCCTTAACTAAATTAAAAATTCTAGTTGCTTTAGCCTTTTCTTTAAACGGTTTCAATTCATCTTTAAGTTTTGTTATTTCACTAACATCAACTTTATCTTTTAAATGGAACTGTTTATTTTGGTTAAGTAAGTCCTTTACCTCTTGAGCAGTATAGGTTTCTTTCTCAACATAGTTGAATTCTTTCATAAATTCTCCTTATATGTTTTTTAAAAGGTTTTCCAACCCTTTCCATAATTATTCTAACATAAAATTATGTAAAGACAATTCTCATTCCAGTAATAGTTTCATCAATCTTGTTATAGCAAGGTATTTTAAATTCGTATTTACCTACTTTAATCTCTACAACATCATTTCATAAAGAAACAATTGTTATCTGTTGTAATTCACTTATTTCATACTCACTAGTTATATTGACTTGATATTGCTTTGCAGGAATAACTTTAAATTGTTGTAATTCCTCTCTTCATTTCATTTTATTGAATAAGACATTTCTATCTTCTTTAAAGACAGGTTTTTTAGCACCATTAATTTGAACAACTACATTCTCATAGTAGTCAGCACCTAGAGTAAATGAGATAACTAATCTTACTCAAATATTTTGAGAAACATCATAATAACTATACTCACTACCTACAATACTTTTTAATGTAAATGAATTAGGATCATAGTTTTTACCAGGAAATAATTTACTTAAGTTATACTTAACAAATTCATTAATTCAAGGAAAGCTACCTGCATTTTTCATAGGGTAAAACTTAGACAAAATATTATCACTATAAGGGAAAGTTTTATAAAAATGACTATCATGATCTCATTGATTTTTTGCATCTCAAAGTTCAATACCATGTCTAGTTAAGTTCTTATTACCACTAATTACTTTAACCTCACTACCACTACTTACTCAATCAATAGATTGTGCTCTAGGAGCAAAATGCTTTTTAGCATAGTCAATAATTTCTTGTTTTAAATTAGATTTATCGTGGTAATGACCATATTCACTTTGTGGTAAATTAAATGTTTTTCTATAATGACTTGGAACTGGAGTACCAGGTTGATTCCCATATAAGTCATGGAAAGCAGTATCACTAGCAACTGGTAAATATCATTGGAAAGCCATAGCTTTATTATTACCATTTAACATTTTTCCAGCCATTGTTTCTTTATCTATTGCACTAATTATCTCAGGAACTTTAGGAATAAACATTTTTTGGTCTGAATTTATATATTTTAACTCATTTAATTCAACTGTTTGAGGCATTGTTATTTTATTTTTAGCAGCATTAAAGTCTAAAACAAAGTATTTACTTTCTAAAAATGCTTTAGGGTTAGTGTTATCTAAAATAAAACTCTTACTATCAGATGGAGAGTGAATAACATTAATTGCAGATGTTAAAGTTAAATATCAAGGTGCTACACCTGCTACAGCAGCAGTATTACCCATTGCTACAGCAAATGAACTAGAAACGTATCTACTTAAAGCTACAATTAATCTTTTTATTCTTTGTAATTTATTATTGTCATAGTTAGGGTTTTTAGCTAAGAAAAATTTTCATCTAGAATCACTTACTTGATAAGCATTTTTACCAGATATTTCTAAAATATTTAAATTAGCATAACCTAATTTACAAGCACTATCAATCTGACCCATACCTGTACCTGCTGCACCACCACTAGGAGTTATTCTATCAACACCACCAAACTCACTATTAAACATATAGTTTATTGCTAGTAAATCAGCAATCAATTGAAAAGCTACATCATCTTGTCCTAAGTAATCATAGATACTAAACCCATTAGAATCACAAAACTTGATAGCTTCTACATAAGGCATGTAAAGACCATAATCAAATCAGTCAATATACATATTAACCTCTTCTTGAGTATCACGAGGACTTGCTTTAATTGGAACTAAACCATCACCAATACCTATTAAATCAATATTTGCATCTATATTATTACTATGTGCTCTAGCAACAACTGAACCCAATAATGAATTAGAATCAAGATTAATTCTAAAACCAGGAACTTGTTTTCCTTTAATATCTATAGTAGGGTTTTTTACAAAACCATCTTTATTCTCATAGAACATTATTTTAGAATTAGCATAGTTTTGTTCATGCGCTCTAAAATCTTGTAAAACAATTTCACTTAATGTCTCACTATTTACTATTTTAGTTCTAGAATAATTATCAATTAAGTTATCATCATTAACTTGATTAACTGACATCATAAAATAAGCTACTTGATTACCAGCTTCAAATTCTGTTCTATTAAAAGGTTCGTCTATAAAACAAACTTTTGGAATTGTATCTCCTTCTAAAACAAAGTTATTTGTGATTCCTATCTTTTTAGAGATAACAGTTGTAGAACTACCAAATAGTTGAGTATTTGAATTGACCTCATTTTCTAATTCATCTGATTCACTAAAATACATATTAAAATGGAAATAACCATTTTCTTCAATCATATTCATTTCTTCACCAAAAGTAGGAGATATCGCTACTAAAGAAATTGTATTAGAACCGAATGAAGGCCCGTCTTCAGTTTTCATACCAGTCATATCGTAAGGGTATATCTTGTGTAATTCAACACCTAAGTTATTTAGATCAGTAACCTTTGTGCTTAATTCGTCTATTTTCACTTCTTTAATACTACTCATTATTAGCCACACTTTCAACTTTAGCAATAGCAGGGTTAGGAACAGCTTCTGCTTTTAATCTTTCTAATTTAATGTTTGCAATGAAACCTAACTCTAATGTAAATTTCTCATATTTAAACTTTTTCATAATACATATTTTCTGCATTAATTCATTCCATTCTTTCTCTCTAGTAGGAATTTTTCTTAATGAGTAATTCAATTGACCCTCACTTTGCATAGCAACCTCAAAGTAATGCTTATTAGTTCCTGATTGTTGAGAATCTAATCTTAAACCTAACTTAGTCATAATGTCCATTTCCTCAAACATAACATGTTGTTGATACATTTGAGAACCAATAGTAGGTTGAGTAATAGATTGACTAGTTCCTAATCTATCATTTAATGAGTTATAGGTAATGAAACCTCTACCACTTGCTATTTCTTTATATAAGGTCTTAGGTTGGCTAGAGGTGAAATTAGTATCAACAATCAATTGAGATTGAGTTATATTGTAAATCTCAACATATTTTTTATCGACCTCACTTAATCTAATCAATTGGTCAGAAACTCCACACTCAACAGAATCACAAACACTTTGATAGTTATTCTTAAATACTTGAACAGGTAAGAATTTATATTTAAACTTAACTGGTTTTGTAATGTTGTATTTTTTAAAATCTTCATCAACATTTAAATAGATATATCTATCTAATGTAGCAACACCTTTATTAAAGTAATAGTGAGTATAAACCTGATAGTCCATTTCATTTTTATAAAAAGTAGCACCAGATAAACCACTAAGTTCAACAACAGTATTACCGTCTAGTTCTGCTTTAATAATCTCTAATGGAATTAAGGCTAAACCATTGTTAGCTTTAGGAACTATTCCCAATGCATATTTACCTTTAATTGAGATATTCTCACCTATAACTTGTCTAATATCACCAAACCTTTGGCTATCTAAAAATGCTTGTAAGTTTGGATCGGTTAAAACAAATGGAGTAGTTTCCAATTGATTCACCATATCTAACGCCTTTGCTTTTATAATTGATAATGCTCTTGCACTATATATACTTTCTGTAGTTTTAATCATAACTACCTCCTATTTCATCTAGCAATTTATATTTATTTTGATATTCTTGTAATCACCCTACATAGTTTCAGAACAATTGCTCAACACTATCAATAATGTCTAAGTGATTAGTAGTAGAACTAGTTTTTCTTTTTGCTGAGTTTAAATCATCTTTAACACAGAACTTAATATCTTTAACTAATTCAACATTACTCCTATCTAATGAAATTTTACCACCCTTAAATAGAGTTTGCATAATATCTTGTCTAGATAGAATATCTCACTTACCTGCTTTAAGGAACATTTTATATTGACCAATGCAAGCTATTCCTAATTTCTTTAAATCATTAGCATAATGCATTCTATTATCATCAACCCATAAATCACCTAATGGTAAGTTGTATCTAGTTAAATAATTATTGTAATGTTTCTCAATTCTTTTCTTAATCTCATCAACATAGAAATCATTTAATTCACCTGCTTGACCTGTTCCATAAGCATTAATGATAATGGTAGGTAAAACATGAAAATGATAAATGTATTTTCAAGGTTCATCATTATCAAACTGTCGTATAGCTTTCCTTAAAAATACCCCAGAGGTAATTGTAAATTCCCTAGAGGTATCAATGTCCAATGAGTATGTAAATCTTTGAGGTTTTCACCCATTATTAATGAATTTATGAATATCAGTTAATCTAAAATCTTTAATATCATAAACTAACATTGATTTTTCCTCAACCTCTTCATGCTTAAGTCCTAGCAAAATACAAAATGATTGTCTGCTACCTTTAAGTAGATTCCATTTTATCTTGTAAAGTAATTCATCAACTGCTTCTTTAGTTCTATTTAAAGGGTTAGCAAACTTTGTCATACGACTAACTAACACTTTGCTTTTACTATCATAGATTGTTAAGGTGTGATTCAATAGCAATCTAGTGGAAATATCACCTCAATTATCATTAACTAAATCATTATCTTTTAATAAATCATTTAATTCATAACCTAAAATAAACTTTTCAAATTCAATCTCAGGAGAAATAATCTCTGCTTCATCTAGAATAGGATGGTCTCCTCAAGGGTTGCAACTTAAATACTCAGTATATTTAGCCTTTTGAAAGTCCTCATCATCTTTTCTTAATGAGTTATGTTGGTCTATAGTTCTTTTCAAGTTGTCTTTAATAATAGACATTGTTTCATTTCATTCCTCAGTAGTAGGAGCATTACTACCCTTAACAATAGGTTCATCTAAAACAGCCATACCTAAGATACCACCATTAACTCCAGCAGTACCATCAGTAGAACTTGATGCTTCTAATGAACCTCATTCAAAGATATTATTCTTATCATTGCTAGACTTGTAAATTTTCTGATAAATTCTATTATAAACACGAGTATAATCAAAGGTTTTTATTCCTTTTAAATTGAATATACTAACAGCATTTTGGAATAGCTTACTTAATTTATCACTAGCTTGTCCTTTATATAACCTTAAACCCATAGCACTAAAGTATCGGTTATTCTCAAAATTAAACAATGCATCACACATTGAGATAATTGATTTACCAGATCCTTTACCACCAATTAGTATCTTTCTAAAAGCATTATGAAAAAGAATATCACACTTTTCAGGTGTTAATATTCTCTTGTTTCTGAATTCTTCTTCAGTTATGTTATGTCATTTCTTGACGTTATTATTTTTTTTATTCATATAGATATAATAGCACATCTATTTTTTATCATATTTTACAATATTAAAAACAGGTTTAAATTTCCTAATTCAATATTGTTCAGCATAGTCCATTTCTTCCTTAGAATAGAAACCAACCTCTTTATAAACTCAATCATTGTTCTCATCATAATTTTGTAGAAATTGATTAATCTCTGAAACAAGATAATTACACGGAGCACAATGGTGTTGTAATCTAATATAAACCGCTTGTCTTGTTTTTCCAACATAAACTAGTTCATTCTCAGGTATTTTAAATATAAAATAAACTTTAAATTTTTTTTCCATATTAACCCTTTGTACTTGTTGAATACATTGAAGGTAAATTTTCCTCAAAGCTATCTTTTAATGAATCAATGCTTTCAGATACATTACAAATCACATCAGTAGTATCAGGTATGTTCTCTACAATAGTACTAGCAACAGTATCAATAGAATCACTTACATTAGATATATTTATCGCAATAGTTTCTAATAAGTCATTTTGAATGCTTAATAGACCATTTCTTTCATATAAAGCTTTACATATCTCTTTTAAAATATTTTCCATTATTTCCTCTTTCTTTTTACATTTAATTTAACTTTAACTTTAACAACCTTAACATTGCTAAATGGATCAATTTCTTTATCAATCTCTTTTTTAATATCTTTTAAAATTTCTTTGATAAATTCATCTTTATCTGTAATTACTTTAATCATTCCCATTTTGACTCCTTTCATATTTAGATAATCTATTTCTTAATCTTAATATTTCATTTTTACACTCATAGATAGACATACCTTCTAAACCAACAGCATAATTAGTAAGTGTTTCTACAGCGGTTAATAACTGACTAGTCTCCATTTTAATGTATTGGCTAGTCATTTCCAAACTAGAGTGGTTCATAAGATTTTGAATTACTATGATATTTACACCATTGCGCATTAATCTGCAAGCAAATGTGCTTCTTAGCCTATGAGCATTGATACCTATTTTCTCAAATGTTCTTGATAATGTTCTGACACTTACCCCTTGAAACTTGGTTCTAGCATTTATTAAATATTGAACACAATCTTGATTCAAAATAATACTATTTTTACTATCTCCACTTTTCTTAGTTTTTATATAGATAACAGTATCTTTACTATTTCAATCAGTATTAATAATTCTATGCAATTCATTTAACCTAACTCCAGTATTTAAAACTAGTTTAGCTAATAAATGGTCGCTTTGCATTATATTTTGAAATTCCTCATCAGTGATAGGTTTATTCTTAATGTTTTTTGTCATAAAGCACACCAATTGAATCAGCTAAAGCACAAATTTGGTCAAACATAGTGTCCGGTAAATATTCCAATATGCTTAAATAGCTATTCTCTCCGTTATTTTTTAATCTATCTTTTGCTAAAGCATTAGCATAGAAAATGATTGTTTCTTGTTTTGTCATTTTATCTCCTTATGTCTATATAATACACCTTTTTTGACAAAGGTATAAAAATAACTTATTTATTTTTATTTTTTACCTCTCAATCAGCAAACACTTTATTGAAGATATGTTTCTTATTATCAAATAGATCATACTTACCTTTTTCTTTTTCAAAACCACAACCTTCAAGAATTCTAACTATATCGATAGTTCTTGCTTTTTTATTAGTAGTTGTATGATATTCTTTACTAATTCAAGCAGGTGTTAATTCAACTTTATAGTCTTGTTCATTAGGGCTATTAACATAATGGTATAGTTTATTAAGCAATCACTCAACTAGTGGGTTTCTATCTCTAATCTTAGAGATATATCTCTTTTGCATTTCCATATCTAAAATGTAATTTTCATTTCTATTTAAATTAGGGTTTTTAATTTCCTCAACTTGCATATCAACAAGTTTATTAAATAATCATTGAATAGTTTTTTCACTAAACAATTCTTTTATTTCATCAGAGTTAAGTTTATATTTAGATTGAAAACTTTCTTCATCTTCCTTAAATCTATCAATCAAAACAAGTCGATTCATTAAAGCATTATCAAAAGTATCAAAAAGAATATAGCTATTACTGAATATCATAATGCTACAAGAGTTTTTAAAAGCAGCAGTTTCTTTATGCATACCTCTAATAAATATATATGGGTTATCATCAATGATAGTTTTTAATCTATTGCTACCGGTTTCATCAACATAACCTTCTTTTTCATTAATTGCTGCTAAAAGATTATTTCTAAGACCAGTCTCACTAAACGCATCACCACTTTTAGTAAATATGCTTCCACTTATAACGGGAGCAAGATTACCCATACCAATCACTTTAGAAACTAGTTTGATTCAAGTACCTTTACCTATATTTGAAGGCCCAGACATAGAGATTCCAACACCATTAGTGTAATTACATAATGCATATGAACTTAGTCTAAAAAACCCATTAATATACACCTTATCACCAAGAAAGAAAGTTAAGAATTTCTCTAAAACAGCAGGAGTTGGTTCTCATACACTTTTAGAATCATAACTTAAAGGTAAAACATTAAATGTAAATGGAGCATTTTCCATATCAAATTGTAGTCCTTTATCTTTAGTAATATAAAAGTTTTGACCAACTACACAGTCCTCTATTTCATCAGTAATGTTATTGATATTTAATAAATCATCTCAAATTGATCTTAAAGCGATATCTCTACTATAAATTTTATGATTATTTTTATTAATGTAGAAAACAAGTGGTTCATCTTTAATAGCTTCTTCATTAGCTAATCTGAATTGTTTTTTAACATCTTCTTTATATTTATAACTATTAATGAGTGATTCATATTTACCTTTGAAAAACCCATAAATATCTTGTTTATAATGAATTCATTTATTAGTTCCCATTATTTTGTTTTTTAAACGAATAACATCTTTATCAAATAATTTTTTTGATTCATTTTCCATATGTTGATAACTATCTTCATATATTTTTAATCAATATTCCTCACTAAAACTTTGATTAGGTCTTTTATCACCACGAAACTTAGCTTGTTCAATCATATAATTAGCAAAACATTTACCTGTAAAACCTAAGTTTTTAAATGCACATGCGTATGTTATTTCCTCAGCATATCTACCTTCACCTGGTTTTTTAATATTACTAATATGAATATTAAAATTACCATCATATCACTTATCAACTTTTGGTGCTAGCAATCAAATAGGAATATCAGGTAATGTTTTTAAATTAGATACTAATTCAGTTGGTGATGGTCTTCCTGATTTCAACTTATTAGCTTGTTTTAAATAAACTGCACCAGTTACATAAATTAGTTTCTTTTTGGTTACAATAATCTCTTCACCGGTTTTTTTATCAATTTTCTTTTCTTTTACCTCTTCTTTAGTATATCTTAATGCTCTACTATCAGTACCAGCACCAAAGTATGTATGTGAGTTAGAATTATGTTTAAATCTATCAATAAACTCTCTAGAGTATTGATTAACTCTAAACCATCAATGGTTATGACCTGGACTAGTTTCATAATTATAAGGAAATATACCTAACTGAGCACAGATAGCTTGCATTTCATCACTAGCTTCTTGATTATCAGTATCAATGCAAATTTCATTAATACCTAACATGTATTTAACCTCAATTAGATCCTCCATACCTTTGAATTCAACATATTCAGCACATTTTTTATTTAATCTAAAATCTCTTGATGATTTTAATGGTTTTTTATTAATGATAAATGCACCAGTTTCTCTAGATAATTTTTTATTTTTTAATTTAATTTCTTCCGGAATTTTAATTGACATTATATTCTCCCTCCTTTTAATTCATTTGCAAACTGTTTTATTCAATGTACTAACTGTTCTGGTGGGTATTTATTCATTTCTTGCAACATTTCAAGAGTTTCATCTAGTTTTCCATCACCATCATACAAGTAATAACCGTTTTCTTTTACTTGTCTAAACCCTTTTTTAACATATCAATCAACTAATCATTGTTTTTCTTTATAAGGTTTTAAAGATAATAAACCTATATAATCACTTTTTAAACATCTATCTAAAAAATAATCTCCAATACCATAGTATTGATATTCTGGAAGAACCATTATCAAATGTATATGTTTTTGAAATGGTGTAATATAACGCATTGCAGCAAAACCAACTAATTTTCTCTTATTTGTTTCATCTTTTAAAAATATATATTCTATTTCAGTAGGAGCTTGTTTTATTCCAATTTCTTTAATTTCTATAGATTCTATATTAAGACAAGTTTGATGAATAAAATTTTTAACTTTACTTATTAAAGCAAGATCTTCCTCATAAACTTTTCCAAATATATCTTCTATCAATACCATATAGTTTTTATCAGATTTGAATTTATTTTTTATTTCTTTTTCATTTAATTTTTTCATTTATTTCCTTTCTGTGGCATAAATAAAAACCACTTATGTTTTTTTCACAAGTTGTCAGGAAATAGTTTATAATATTACTTATAAAGCAAGTTACCCGATATAACTTGTTTTTTTTTAAACCTTTTTTATTGGTTTGTAAATTAATCTTAACATATAAAACTATTAATTAATCAGATAAAACATTAATATTTTTTATTCCATATAAACTTTTAAACCATAGAAAATGTTATAAAAAAGTAAAAAGTTAATGATAGACTATGTTTTAGAGTATTTTTTAAATTTTTAATAAATATTTTAAAAGACAAGAGTGTTAAAGTGTATTTACTTTTGTTTTTAAAACACTTTTATTTTTTTTAAAACTATTGAAATTATTAGAGGTAAGAGTGTGTGTTAATCAGTCGTAGACTATCTTTTATCTCTTTCTCTTCTTTTTTTATATATATATTAAGTTCTATATAACACGGGAGAGATATAGTTGTATGACTACCTTATTACACACTCTTGTTTCTTTTATTACTTTTTCTGTCTTTTTTTTTATTCTACAGAACTTTTTTTTATTTTTATTGCTTCAAGAAATTGTCAGATAACTCTTAATTAATCGTTATATATTGGGGAAGTGTAGTGGTATATATACTATGTATATATAATTTACCTGTAAATAATGCAGCAAACCATACTATAAAAACTGAGTAAAGTTATATGTCAATTTACCCAAACTCCCTCATTGCTCTATTTCAACCAATTTTAACCAAATTCTACATGTCCCACAATTACCCAAGTGAGACACTAGCACGATTGATACAGCACACTGCAATTGAATGTACTCACCCTGAACCAAGCACTGTCATTGACATACCCTTTGAAATGCTCGGGGGTTTCCACTCACATGCTACCAACAAGTAGCAGAAAAAATTGAGCCCCTATGACATTTAACACCCATCAAGGTACTGTTATATATATCAAGAACCACATCTTCCCTCCCCACTATATACACTCTTAAGCACCCCAAATAGGCTATATTAGGGACTTTAACTATTTAACAATACTAATTTATGTTAAATACCTCTACTTTCAATTTAAACACCCTTAAATCAAATCCCCATTATTCCCATATACCTTTACTCTATTAATACCTTTATAAAATTAATACCCTTTAATCAATTAAAGATTAAATAATATCTATCAATAATTATGAAAAAATGCTATAATTTTATCAAGACACAATAATCTCCTTAATTGATATTTTTAGTTTTTAAAATCTTTTAAACCATATTGTTTTCCTTTCTAACAGTGTAAAAGTCATGTGTCTAAGGTAGCCTAGTTGGCTATTTTTTTTATATAAAAAAGAGAACTAATGTTCTCAATTTAATTATTAACTAAGGTAGATTCATACAAATAGCAATGTACTTACAACTATCGGTCATAGAATCATCAACGCTAGCATTACTTAGGTTTCCAATTCTTAATAACCCAGATTCCCCCTATGATGATTGCAGCTAAGAACAATGCATTGGTAGAGATTATATCTACAATTTGTAAAGTTATATCGTTCAT
>JAUTWP010188360.1:0-17569 GCA_033042655.1 Cyathermia naticoides | reverse complement strand
ATCTACCGCTGTACCACATTTAGGTCACGCTAATAGCGCTATGACATAGCGATACCGGACAGGTGGCGACCCTCCTCGAGGATTTATAGTGTATTTCTCGTGATCTAATTTAGATACAGAAAACCGGTGCATTAGACAAATGGAGTGTGAGGCGCATCAAACAAACGTACAAGATATATTCTAAATGGTTAAATATTTTTTTAAAACAGACACTGCCACTTTAAGTAATCATGATTGGAATATGTTTATGGATGTATGGAAAGATAGTATGTTGGATTAAAAAACAAAAAACAAACAACATATTAAAACTTTTTAATTTAAAAAGCAATAGTAATAATAATATAGATGTATATAACAATTTATTATTTACCTGCATTAATTTCCAACAAACAACTATTTTGGTTTGATCTGTTTTTAAAGATAACACTGGCAACAGATACTGAAACAAACAAAATACAGTTGATGAATGAAGATTTTTGCCCAATATAAACCTAGGAATACAATCTACTCATAATACATTTTTTATAATTATTTTCAATGTTATTACTATATAAAATATAACTACTAGTTTACAAATGTAGCACTATAGGCACTTTATCATATCAACACATTATTTAATAAAATGGAAGCAATAAAAAGTAAAAACCAACATGAATAAAAGAATGTTTAAATACTTTAATGACACCCCATTATGTTATGATACAGGGAACATTTTGTTCAATATCCCGTCTTGAATTGCTAAACAAATTTCTAAAATTACTACACAATTTCTAAAACAATCTCTTTCCTGTGCTACATTGCTGGGTACTTAAGCTATTTTAAACAATTATTTCTGTGGTTGTTTTGTCTTATTATGTCTACTATTCATAATAGCAAATGACAAACTTACATGCTAATGATTTGTCAAGTATATGATGACTTGACCTAATTTTTGGTGACTTAATTGATTTATCTGTTAATTGGTCTTCTTGTTCTGTGTCCAGTATTAAGTTTGATAATTTACTATCACTACTACTTCTCCTCATTAGCAAATTAAAAGAACTATAAAGTGCTCGTTCATAATTGCTAAAGTGAAACACTTGCTTAGCTCCAAGAATAAATAACTTTGATGTCATTGTTGAAAATATCTGATTTGATAAATTATTTATTCAAGATTTAGTGCTAGACCACATTCAATTTCAAATTGTTAATACTTTTTAAAAATTCACTTTCACACCAATTGATTTAAATATCCAATTCAATTATATTTAATAAATTTATAAAAATTGTCAATCCTATATTAGCCTATGGATTGGCTACCAACCTAAAAAAATATTAAAATCAATGAAATGTTAACGTATTTTTTAGTTGTTTACACAAACTATTCAAATTTCATAATTAAAGACTGAACATTGTTGACAACACATTGCAATATTAGAAATGATTAAATAGAATAAACACCACCGTCAAAAGTGCTATTTTTTAAACAATGAATTTCATTTAGAACAAGTAAATCATAACATTTAGAATGTCATGCTTTATGGATGTCGCCATTTTAACTATCACGTGACTTAAAGTCTGCACCATTTTAGAATTGGTATAATATTAAAAACAAAACCATTTATTATGTTAAAAACATACAACCATTGTGATTTGTAACCAAATACTAAGTTTCTAACATAAAATATATACAGGTTTAATATTTTAATCAACTTCGTTCGTTTTCGGTGACACCGGATATGGTCGATGTTACAGGCGCGGAAGAAGGACTGTGGGTTTGGTGATGTTTCTTTCGTTTTTATGCTTCAATGATCGGGCTTTTATTCGTTAAAAGACAACTGATTGTGCTTATGTTAGTGCTTATCAGCTAAAAAATGGTTACGGGTGAGACAAATTTGGCTTGTCCTATATAACAATTAAAATACAAAACCCATTTTTTCGTTAATTGCACGCTTTAGTTTGGATGTGTGGGTAGTTCATTATTTTGATTTCATGATTTACACATTTAACATTACATATTACGTTTACAGGGTCCATACTGTTTTGTGTTGTCGACTGACGACTTGCTAATGACTAATTATGACACGACAGCATTCATTAAAATGACATTTATTTAATAAAATTGTGGAAGTTTTGAAAATGGGCAGTCGTCATTCGTGTGAAATGCATCATTGATTTTGGATGATTATGCAGTTATTTAAGTTTTTTTTTTTACATTTTGGGGGAAATTAGTTTATTATAAAAAATAACTGACATTGTTTGGATCTTATTGTACTTCCAATCCCAGTATTTAAAGTAGTAATTCAACTGAATAGTTTGGGTACATAATTCTTTTGTTCTAGATTTCCAGCTAGAGTTAACTAACCATACTTTTCTAATCTGTGTCAGCTACCAGGGGGAGCCCTTAGCTGTCTGCACAAGTGCTGGTCTGTGCTGAGGCTAAATATAGACCGCAAGGTCATCATGCTTGCAAGGGGAAGTTAACTCTTGCTTTACAATATTAAAACTGTATGGTAACTCTGCAACTATGTTTATAATTATGCAAGTTAAAAATATTTAACATTCCGAGTTAATATTTTCCAAAATCTACGAATTCCGATGTTGTTTATAAATATAATTTTATCAAATATTTCAGATAAATAAAAATCGGTTAACCAATATATTCGATTGGATTCGCCAAATTATTAATAAACCTTAAAAAAAGAAAAAAATTTCCTCTAAAATAATAATTATTATGACTCGCTGGCAACATCTCTATTATTATGTACTTCCAACATAAATTTTGTCATATAACTGTATAGGCTTTGCTAATTAATCTTTTAACTTGTACTTTTGTAGCATCACTACAACTTGCTACATGAGGATGGGATCCCATGTAATATAAATCCGAGAATGGATTTAGTTGACCCAGCAGATAGTCAAAATACAAATCTTCGAGAACTCGGCACTATCAGAATGAGTGACGACCACAATTACGCAGGCCCCGAAGGCGTGATTGGTCTTGTGGGAAGAGAGGAAGATGGTTTGTTACTGGAGAAAAAAGAGATATGTGTTTCCGATCATGATTATGCAATAGGAGATTCGGGGCACACATCAGCTAATGAAGGTGAGACATAATAAATTCTTATAAGGGTGTTTTTGTCATGCATATTTTTTTAACCTTATTTTAATCTTATTACAATGGTAATAGAATTATAAATACACACATATTTAAGATAGTTGCTTTCTCCCTTTCAAAATGATAATTTCTGTAATAATAAACTTTTAAAGTTTAACGACCTAATATTTATTTGACTGACTAGGTGAAAAAATGGAATATATTTGGTAATTTACAATCTTTTTAATAAATAATTACTTAATATTTTACTCATCAGGTTTTGATTTTGAAAAATTGAAATCTAAATTCACCATTTTCTTTATGTAGAAGAAAGTTCCATTTGACCATATTAACTTTCTGTTTCGTAGGTGGATCTAGGGGGTGGGGGGCTAGTGGTTTGGGTCGATATTTCAATTTTTTTTCCTTTGAAATGTTTCCGGAACGTTTGTGCCACTTATGCTCATGTCATTGGGTGCCCTTAAATGGATATCTGGCTCTGCCATTGGTTTCTGTTATTTTACTTGGTCGTGAAAGATAAAAATAGTCATGGTAATGCAAGAGTTATAACAATTTTTTGATGGTTTTATTTTATCTATACCATACAGTGCTCTAGTGGAATCATTAAATAAAACAAACTTCTTATATATTTTCAAGCTATTTTAAAATTTAATGTATTTTTTTCTTCAGATATTGAGTCTAGTAATCCAGACAAAGCAAGTGAAAGTACCTTTAGTCCCACATTAAATGAAAACAACAGTGCTATTACTGATAACATGGCTGAAGATGCTACATTAAATGAAAACAACAGTGCTATTACTGATAACATGGCTGAAGATGCTATGTTAAATGAAAACAACAGTGCTATTACTGATAACATGGCTGAAGATGCTACGTTAAATGTCAGTTTGGATTCACGTAATAAATTCATTGAAGAAGCAGATAGTACAAATTCTGGAGACAATGTTTCTGAAGCCGGTGATCAAATCATGGATGTTACTGATGATTCAGAGAAACTAGACACAGTTAATTTCAGTTTGAATATTGCACACAGTGACACAAAGTTAGATCAAACCGATTCTGATGAAAAATCACAGATTCAAGTGCTTGAGAATGAACACAAGGAATCTGTTACTAAAGCTGATGTACTCATACCTGTTGCTGGTAATAATGTTTCTACTGAACTTAGTGTTGTAATGGCTGATGACGGTAGCATCTCTACTAAAGTCGATACAGTCATGGATGTTAGTAACAATGAGATCTCTACTGAAGTTAATACAGTAATGGCTGTTAGTGATGCTAAGAGTTCCACTGAAGACTATACATTCATTGCTATTAGTAACGATAAAATCTCCACTGAAGGTGATACGGTCATGGCTGTCAATGATAAAATCTCCACTGAAGGTGATACGGGAACGGATGTTAATGATAAAATATTCACTGAAGGTGATACGGTTACGGATGTTAATGATAAAATCCCCACTGAAGTTGATACGGTCATGGCTGTCAATGATAAAATCCCCACTGAAGTTGATATAGTTATGGCTGTTAGTGTTCCTAAGAGCTCCACTGAAATTGATACAGACATACCTGTTAACGATGATGATCAATCTGATTCTGATGGTTTGGTAATGAATATTGGTGACAATGGTGACAACTCTGATAGTAGTGATGTTTGTGATAAAGAATCTGAAGACAAGGAGATAATGTTGCTAAGCCCAATGAACGACGATACAAAGAAATCTGATGTCCAAGATGATACTTCAAACGAAGGTATTCTTTCTGAAGCTAATAATAACTGCTTGTTGAACAAGTCGGTAGAACAATTGAAAAAGGATGAAACAAAGAATAGAACTGGTGTGAATGAAGAAACTGTTACAGAGAATGAAAATGACAGTGAAACAACAGAAGATTACAGTGTTAATGCAGACGCTAAAAGCAAGTCTGATGACGAAACTATAAGTGTGGGTGATGAAAGTATGACCACAGTTGAAAGTAAAGAGATGCAAATACAGGCATCTCTAGATCAGTCTGACATTGAATCTGAAGAGGACAGCCAGCAAAAGACATCTGGAAGGAAAAGGAAAAAGCCTGCTGCTTTTTGTGAATTTCTAACAAATGATCAGGAAATACAAGACGAAGTAAAAAGAGCAAGAAAGTCTGAAACTGAGTCTGATCATCATCGAGGCACAAAAGATGAGATGCATCCAGGTTGTTATTTTTAAACCTAATATTTAAAAAAATGTTGTTGTCGAGTGGGATGTAGCTCAAGAGGTAGAGCATCCACCTGTGAAGGAGTTAATTGTCCCATTGATTCAGGTCAGGTCATGGTGTTTAACGTCTACCTTCAGGGCCAGGCTATTAATATAGTCAAAGAAGTCAAAGTTTTTTGTATTAAATTTGACAGTAAATTATATTTTATTTCACACATCAAAAGTCTAAAGAATAAATCATTAGTAAATGTTTAAAAGCTTTAAATATTATCAAATATGTAGCTGGCACCAAATGGGGTGTGATCAGAAAACATTGCTAAATTTGTGGGTGAAAGATTCTCGCAGCGACGTTAAACTAAATATTCACCCTCTCACTCATCTGTCCATAATGGCCACTTTTTGTTGATCCCTTGAGTGGTTATTATATCCAAGTTCAACTGTATGCTAATGGTAATAATTATTAGAACTGTATAATAATAAAATATATTTTGAGTGCCCCAATAATTAGATGCTCATTTGAAATTTGAATGCTATTATTTGAGAACGTTATGTTGACATATTTCAGGTAGATCTTCAGTACCAAAGGATTTGGAGTTGCTGCTTGAACCATTCAAACTTGGTAAGTGTTAGGACTGATATTTTCTGTGAGTTAATATATGAGAAAAGTTTTACACAACTCACTATGGTTTCATCACCAAAACTTGAGAACACTTATATTTTGCCATAATTTTAATGTTAAAAATAAAATTTGAGTACATTTTTACTAATAATGACTTCGACACCAAAACAATAACAAATTATTGTCATAATGGAACATTTATATATTTTTTTATCTTTATTTTTATCTAAATTACTTTTTTCTTAAACTATTACAAATAACATAATTAATATTCAATATGACTATAATATGTATCCTTTTTCCTAGTTGAAATTAATTAATTTAAAGTTAAAATTTATTGTTACAGTTAACAAAAAATGAGTACTAAGTTTATTATTTTCCTGTAGGCTGGATGAGGGAGCTGGTTTACCGACAGACTGGAAATACTGCGTGTGACACGTACTACTTCGCACCGGAGGGCAGAAAACTGGTTAGTTACTGCAAATAATTGTAATTTAATACTGTACGTGTACCAGTCATTAGGAACTAATATCTTAACACATTATAATTATTGAAAACCATCAAATGATGTAATGTTACGTAATGAAATTTATTATTAAGATGAGCTGTTAAATGCATACACAAATTCTAAAAACTGTATCTGTTTATGTATCTCATGTATTGTCATACCACAAGACTAAACATATATCATATATGTTTAAATGTGTTAACAGTTTAAAAAAATGACTACCACAATCCTATATACAGTTCTTTATTGATTTTACTTAATTTAAATTTAAAAGTAAGACTTGAAATATTTTGCTTTATGGAACTTAAAAAAGAAGAAGATTAAAATGTTGAATTGTTTTTAGTTAAAATACTTTTTATTTGCAGAGGTCTCTTGTTCAAGTGGCTGATCATTGTAAGTAAACATTATGCATTCAGGTGAGATTGAATGAAGTGAATGAAATCTTTGCTTTCATACACCAGACTTCACTGTTACAGCGGCTGGTTAAAATACACTAATTGGATATTTTCAACAATTTTTTTTCACTTCATGATAAGACACCAGCTCAAAAATAGCTTTACAAATCTGCCATTGATTAAAAACAATTAAAGTGAACCTGATACACATTAAGGCACCAGTTAATAATATTAATCAATTTTAACTCTTCTTTTTACTGGAAAGGTGCGGGATGTAGCTCAGTCGGTAGTGTGTCCACCTTTGAAGTGGTCAGTCGTAGGGATGCAGGTTGGGCTATTTTCAGTTCCAACCAGTGGTCCACAACTGATTCATCAAAGGCCGTGGTATGTGCTGTCCTGTTTGGGAAAAGTGCCTATAAAAGATCCCTTGATGCTAATCGAAAAGAGTAGCCTAGTTGGAGGCAGCAGGTTTCCTCTACAAATTACCATATAAATGACATCCAATATCCGCTGATAAGATAAAAAGCAATGTGCTCTAGTGGCGTCGTTAAATAAAACAAACTTTTATCTTTTTATTTTTAGTGGAAAAAACAAATTCTCCACTGACTTGCAGCAACTTCAGTTTCTCCCGAAGAATTCTTCACAAGCCACCATTTGAGCTTGTTCGGCAAGCTGGAAGAGTTGGTTTGCCAGTCAAGAAGGGAAGTCCAAGCCCACTTGGCAAGTCAAAGTCGAGTCCCCAAGTGAAGTCGAGTCCACAAGCAATGACACCAGAATCCGATGCCATGGTTACAACACCTAGAAAGCGTGGGCGTCCTCCAAAAAATAAAGGTCCCAAAATCATAATGACAAAATCACGCCCAACAAAGTATTCTAATGTGGAAGTTATTATTGAGCGAGATACTGATGAAGTGTCATTGTCATCTTTGGGTGTCATCCAAACGATGTCGCCACCATCACTGGTAGTAACAAGTGTTCCAACATCATCTGTAAGCACAGAGACTAAGTCTGTGACTTCAAGTAAAAACGTGGTGTTGATAAAACAAGAGCAAAACATAGATTTCAATATTAGTGCTTTGCTTAACAGTAATACCATCACTTCAGAGAGTGACGATCACCCCAGAAAGAAGATGGTGGCCAGAAAAAGTACAACACCGCGTCCCAAGATGTTAAAATCAGATGTTGCGAGTAACAAACTAAATACCAGGTATAGTTATAGTCTTTAAGTGTTCTTAGTTAATACCCTTATTTACTGTAATTTCCTGTCTATTGCTGCTGCATACACTGGAAATTATTATCAATGTCTTTTTTTCAAGTAATAGGTTACAAATGTAATGAAAATTTTAAATTGAATAAGATGTATTAATTTGTGTTAGAGTACTTTTTATCATTTTGACTTGTTCTTAACAACCTCAAGTTTAACATTCAGTGCATCATAAACTTAGTGCACTTTCTGTCATTAGACATCTCCTACTCCTGTTTATGTGGTCATTATAGAAACTTTTTTTTTAATTATTCAGTTATCCAACAACTTTATTATTTATATATATAAACAAAATATTTGATGATGTCAGTGTGTTATCCAACAACTTAATGAATATGATGATTTATTTTCAGTGATGGTGAGCTGTCTACAGGAGCTTGTAGCAATCAACTGTGTACTTTAGCCTGTCCGGGGCTGGAGGGGATGCCTCCCACCCTACAGTGTTTCAGCTGCATCTGTTTGTTTCATCCACAGTGTGTCAATTACAAGGGAACAGGAGAATTCCTCTGCTATGTGAGACATTAGGATTAAAATTTAAATTAAGTTAAGCGACCGAAGCATACATTTTTTGGTCCATGTCAAAATCTTTTTTGACCTCTTCGAGAAGAATTTCTTGTTTTGGTTTAGCCAATTTCAATTTATAATTTGTGTAGCTAAATATGTATGGAACCAAAAAATACATATTCCTTCTTACCTACCCACATTTGAAAGTACACGTCGGAAATAGACAAAAAAAAATTAAGAATGGCTTTTAAAGTTTGTTTTATTTAACAATGCCACTAGACGACATTTATTGTTTTTAATGATTGGTGGTGTTATTTCAAAATGTGGTCATTCTAACTATCTAACAGTTTCAGAGGAAACATGCGAAAAAAATTGTTAGTTGCAAGGGATCTTTTATATGCATCATTCAACAGACAGTATAACACACATGGACGTTGTGACAGATTGAGCTAGATTGCGACTCAATTTTAGGGTTATAATACATACAGGGTTAGTTTAATAATTGTAAAATGTAATATATTTTTAATTTGACTAAATTATTTTTAGATCATTCCTTGTCAAAAAAAATTATACTTTAACATCCACATTCACACTAACATAACCTTTTTCAATTACAAAATCAAGATTTAGAATAAAAATCTATGAACCAAGTAATAAACAAATAAAATAAATTGAAATAAATGTTTTAAGATCTTATATTTTTATAAAGGTAGTATTTGTTGTGTATGTTTATAATTTTTCTCTTTTTCAGCTTTGTCAGAACAGAAAGAAAGCTGTTTCTACCAGTGGAACTAAATCCACAGTCAGCATTCCAGTTTCCATGGATACAACACCTCAACCTGTACAGATGATTTTTCAAACCCAATCTCCAGTGACATCACTGACACCGTCATTATACACGCTAAAACTGACACCAAATAATGGTTTAGTCTCGGATGGGTTGATTCCGTCTTTACAGTCTTCTAGTTCTAGTGTCATTCAACTTCCAGGCCTGCAGTTACAAGAGTCTGTGAATGCAAAAAGTGCTTTACGAACTGCTCTTGATAAACGAATCCAGTCTCCTCTGTCAGTGATAGGCTCTACGATATACAAACCTCCCGGAACAAACACGTCTCTGATTTGCACGGCGAGTACGAGTATTGCCAGTCCTGTGATATCTTCTGTTGTAACCTCCCTGCCAACATTAATCAGTGCAGGTGTACTTTCAGCAAACAATGCCGACCTGATGTCGCAAGCAAAATCTTTAAAATCAATGCCAGCTCCTCCACGACTAACTCTAGCACCTGGTGCCGTTCCTCCCGTGTCTACGTCATTAGAAACCTCTTTAATGCACCCTACACATGTCTCCATCACTAAACCAACAAACCCAGACATACCACTGAATGCACAGTTGCTCACTCTACCACAGGCTGTGACAAAACGATTAAAACTATCACAGCCTTTGGCACTAAAAATCAACAACATTCAAGTGGTCGTGCCCCCTTCTTGTGTTATCGGCTCGGCCGATGGTTTGAAAGTGCTACTGCCCCCAAACACGTTTCCCCTACCCACAGATCCTAATCAAAAACTGAGTGTTACAGTATCCAATAACACAGACCCAGAGGTGAGAAAACTCACAGAGCCATTGCTGTCTACTCCACGTACTCCTGCGGAGAAAAGTGATTGTAACAAAAAACTTTCACCCATTTCTTTGAAAAAGGAGAGGAAGAGGAAGGGTATTAACCCAGCATCATGTTTTATCAAATCTCTATATGGTGGTTATGACTGCATGTTGGAAATATTCAAGTATTTGAAGACGGCAGATATATTAAGGTGTGTAGTTTTTATTTAGTGTTTTGGCTGGCCCATTTAAAGCAAGCAGACCAACCCCATTTTGCTTGTCGCCGCCCTCCTTTCTTGTTTTTTTTGTAGTTTTTCTCTGTGAAAAGATCCATTTTCTGCAATGTTCATGTAAAATGTACCCACTACACCTTTTTGAGACCCATTTTTTGTTATAAGTATTGTTTTACAATTTTTCATGTAATAACCCAACTTTAGAGTCAAACATGTATCTGATTTAGACTAATGGTGCACATTATACATTAGGAAAGCAATTCTCTGTTGATATTATGCTCACATGCCTGGCTACGTTTTCTGCTATAGACCATGTGTAAAATCATACCTGACAGATTAATGATAATTGAATGGAGCGGGATGTAGCTCAGGAGGCAGCGTGCCCACCTTTGAAACGGTTGGTCGTCAGATCGATCCTTCTCAGTGGACCTATCTGCAGTTTGGGCTATTTTCCATTACAACCAGTGGCCCACAACTGGTTTATCAAAGGCCATGGTATGTGCTGTCCTGTCTGTGGGAAAGTGCAAGTAAAAGATCTCGCTGCTTATAGAAAAGAGTAGCCTATGTGGCAGTAGCAGGTTTGCTTTTTAAAAGTGTGTCATAATGACCATATGTATGATGTCCAATAACCGATGATAAACAAAACAAACTTTACTTTCATACCCTCGATATTGTATTAGTTGACAACTTGTTGATAACTGCTCTAAAACCCGTGGAAGACATTTGTGTAAAATATTACATAACCAGCACTTGTTTTTATTTTTGCAGAACTACACGTGTGTGTCGGACATGGCAAAATATTGCCAAACAGCATTGCTTGGTGAGTTGCCCAATTCCATGTGACTTCAATAAAAGATGTATTTTTCCTTTCATACTTTTTATTAGTCTTGCACAATGGTTATTTTATTTTCAATTTAAAGTTGTTAGTTAAAAAACTGTTGTATTACAGCACTACATGTTATTTTTCAGTCTTTAACCACACTGCAGTCAGTTCCTGACAATGAATTACACTTTTTAAGACAGTTATTTTATTTTGAATTGACAATTGAAAATTGCAATTTTATCTTCAAATGTGATAATTTTCTAATATTACATTATATTGACTTATTCTAAGAATTGTGTACATGTTTTATGCATTTTAATTCAGATTTCTTTTATTGTAAATTGTGTTTGTGTTTTTATTTTGAACAGTTCTTTATCCAAATATGTACAAATAAATTTAATTAATTTTAGACTAGAATAGAAATAATCCAGAATTTGTTTATTATGGAACTGCATATCTACTTTTCTTGAAGATTTTTTAATTTTAATTTTCAGTTAACGGTATGACTTAATAATTTAATAATAACATTATTTATTTTCTTGTAATTTAATAATAACATTATTTATTTTCTTTGGTAGTAGATCACAATTATATTATTGTTAACATTTGTTACCTTTTGTTTTTTTCAAAGATTTATTCTCAATATTTTCTTCTCAGTGGCGATCTGTATCCTTACGAGGCTTAACAATAACTGACTGGGACAAAGCAACACAGTTTTTCAAGAAGGTCCAACTAGAAAGTTTGGTGAGTTTAATTAAAGAACTTATTTTTTAAGATGTAAGACCACATTTAGTAGAGCAGGATTTTTGTTTCATGTGTTACAACTAGTAATGCTGTCCTGTTGGGGAAGAAATTAAAAATAACTACAGGGAATTTTAAATTGAGGGAATATCGAAGAAATTCAGATTTTTTTTAATGAATTTTCTGTATTAATTTATAAAACGCAAATTTCATTCTTTTGAAATTAATATAATACAGGACAAAAGATAATGTATTCTTTATTATCTTTTACCCTTTTCTTTTTAAATGTAAATTAATTGTCCTTAAAAAATTAATTTGAGAATTGTCGGACATATTTTTAATTAAAAAAAGATGTACAGTGGACTCTGTCTAAACCAGCATTTGTCTAATCTGGATTTCTGTGTAAACCAGGATGATTTCAAAGTACCATCAAGCTACCATCACTCTGGATAAAATCTGTCTATACCGACACTGTCTTAACCAGCATATTTCGTTGGTCCCAAGTGAATCTGGTTTAACAATTAACTGTATATCAACTACATGTAGCAGTTAACATTGGTTGTTACTTTCAGAGTCTGATGGGCATGTGTCACAGTGAGGACAGGAACAAGACGTGGCATAACCTGATGTGTAACCTTCATAATCTTGCTAATCTGACAACCGTTGAGTTCGGTCTCGTCCCATCTGCAGTGCTCCACATGGTGTGTGAAAAACTCACAGGTCTCGAAGTTTTACGAGCGGAGTTTATTTCTGATGCAACTGGAGATCAAATGTGGTAAGATGACACATGTGTTAATTGAGTATGTAAATCAAATGTTTCATTGTTTCATGAAAGTTTAACCAGCAGTTCAGCCAGTGCTACTTTATGTACATTAAAGTACAGTTAAAGTTCGGTTACTCAAACTTCGATGATTTGAAAACTTCGTTCTCTCAAACTGAAGCGCTGGTCCCGATTGTATTCCTATACAAGTTGGTAATAATGACCTTCGATCCTTCAAACTTTGATCACTCAAAGTAATTTTGCAATCCCAGTAAACTGATTCAATAGAAAATGGACTTAGATTTAGCCTGATACCGAAAAATTATGCTTAAATCAAAATGTTTTATAGTTCCAATGGTAACTGTAGGCTCTATAACTATTTGCTTTGTGGAAGAACTATAACAAAATCTATTTTGTAGTTTGAATTTTGTTTTATCAATTATGTTTTTCTGTTTTCAGGAGCACACCGTGCAAGACGTACATGGGGAAGTTTGCTGCCTTGAGTCAGTTGCGAGAACTAAAGCTGCGAGGAATTGGTGGTCTTACTTTGCCAACATTTTCTTTCAGTGGTGGCTTGAGTGATCTGGGAGCACTTAAGGGTCTTGTGTCTTTGGTAAATATTTATTTTCATGTTACAAATTAGCTTGTGTCTTTGGTAGATATTTATTTTCATGTTACAAATAAAGATTGTGTCTTTGGTAAATATTTATTTTCCTGTTACGAATTAGCTTGTGTCTTTGGTAAATATTTATTTTCATGTTTCTAATTAAGATTGTGTCTTTGGTAAATATTTATTTTCATGTTACGAATTAAGATTGTGTCTTTGGTGAATATTTATTTTCATGTTATGAATTAAGATTGTGTCTTTGGTAAATATTTATTTTCATGTTATATTACAGCTCTACATGTTATTTTTCAGTCTTTAACCACACTGCGGTCAGTTCCTGACAGTGAATTCCACTTTTTACGACAGTCAACACAACTGAAAGAACTGGAACTCGGAGATTGCACAAACTGGTCATCTGAGGTTCAAACTGATTACTTGATTCTTACTAGGATACATGTTGTTTATTGACTATTTTATAGCGATATTAAAAACCTTGGTATATTTTATAGCATTCCAATAAAAAAATAGTGGCATTGTTAAACAAAACAAACTTTATTTCCACTACCAGCTGTGTAGAAATATTAAGAAACACAATCCTGTTTTGTTCTATTTGGTGATTGAATATGGATGACGTGGGACTGAGTGAAAACAAATTCCCCACTACTGGTATACACACATGGTTTCAAGTTGTAATATCCAATGTCTCAGGAGCGGGACATAGCTCAAAGGTAGAGTGTCTACCTGTAAAGCGGTCGGTCATAGGATCAATTCCCAGTAGACCCATCAGCAGTTTCGGCTATTTTCTGTTCCAACCAGTGGTCTACAACTGGTTCATCAAAGGATATGGTATGTTCTGTCCTACCTATGGGAATGTGCATATAAAAGACTCCTTGTTGCTTATCAAAAACAGTAGCCTATGTGACAGTAGCAGATTTCCTCTAAAGAAATGTGTCAAAATTATCATATGTTTGATGTCCAATACCCATGATAACATAAAAATCAATGTGCTCTAATGGCATCGATAAATAAAACAAACATTAACCTATGTCTCACTCTCAGGTTGCTAGAGTTAAACAAATGTTTAAGTTTTCTTTACAGCAATATTCCATGAATAATAATTATTTTTAATGTTATTTTCTGTCCTGGATGCGGTGGATGGATAAAACCATAAACTGCATACGGGAGAAGCGTCTGTTATAACAGCCTGTCTCTGAATGTGGATGTTAAACAATTTATCCTATCCTGTCCTAATGTTCATCATTAGAAAAATTAAAAACCTAACTTATTTTATATTTTTAAGATCTATTTTGTCCTTGGTGAGCTTACGAATCTGACGAAACTTCGGTTGGAATGTGGAGGAGAAATTCCAGACATCGGACTTGCAGATATGCTTCAGAATCTCAAGAAGTAAGTACATTTATATTGTTTAAAAATAAATAAATCATTATTTGGAAATATTTAAATATTTTTAAATATACTTTAAATATGGCACTAAAATCTCAACCTCCACTGAAGGGATGCAAAGCATGACTTGAATCTGAACCAGGTAATACAATTTGTTAATTTAGGAGAGCATATTGTATTACCTCCATATCTTCAAAACTACATTTTGGCATTACTTTGGATGCCGTGGTTATAAAAAAAATTGAAGTAAAAAAAATTCAAAAATTCACAAATGTTTTTGCTATTTTTATCATTTTATTTAAATATTTCCAAAACTGTAGACCCTGTGTAATGTTATCCATGAAAAACAACTTCATTTTTTTTTATTTTGAAGAAAATGTTATGAATAAACTTAGTGTTGATAATGTTTTTTTATTTCAGCCTGGAGATTCTTGAACTGATAATGTTCCAGATCGCTGATACTGTTGAAAACGCTCTTGTTCAGCTGGAAAAGTTGCAGTCTTTAGTCATCTGGCCAGACACAACCAATGATGTAAGTAAAGTTTGTTTTGTTTAACGTCACTAGAGCACATTGGTTTTTATCATATATCAGTGACAGTGGTGGATCTAGGCGCCCCTAAATTTTTCTCTTTTTTTTTGAAAACGTTTGTATCACTTAGGCTTGTCATTGGGGCCCCCCATAATGGAGTTTCTGGATCTGCCACTGAGCGGCTATTGGATGTGATTAATGATGTAAATTGTCTGAGAAATAAACATTTCATATATCTTTATCTATTCACTGCCTATTTTTGTAAATCGCCCTGAATTAAGATATTTTAACACATGACAAGCTTAAACCTTTGGATTTATACAGAATTACGGATTTTAGCAGTCCAAAAATAATTTCCTGATGTTTTTTTCCCTGTGTTACCACCGATGTAAAATTTTCCAGATTTATTTTATTAGACCTGTCTCATCTCTGTTAAACTGAGCAGATTTTTTAAAACTTGCTATACAAACTATTACGATGTTAAATAATTGATGAGATTCCTGTAGATTTATCCAGAATTCCAGATTTTAGCACCATCCTAAATCATTTCCTGATGGTTTTCTATTCCCTGTATTACCACCAACATAACATTTTTTATACTTAAACTATATAAACTTATTTTCAGATTGCAGCCATTGTAAATACGAATACTCTGGCGGCCGTGTCGAAACTGACCAAGTTGAAAAGTCTGGAGTGGGGTGTGGTGAGTAGTGAGACAGATAAGACTGGGAGTGGCTCCGATGACAAGGACGAGTACATCCCAATCTTACCCCAGTGTGCAGACAACTCCGACGTGGCTCTCCTCTCCGAGAGAATCAGTATTGTGAAACTCACAGAGAAACTGTCATCTCTTCTGCCTCAAGTTTCAATACGAGTCTTTAATACAAAAGTCGTTCCACACTCACAAAAGAATGGATCATCTTAGCACACAGTTTTCTAGTCTCGTTGGACATCAGTATAGGTATACTGCCATTTGTATATATAGAGAAACAATTCTAAACCGGATCTCTCTAAACTGGAATCCCCTCTAAATCAGACAAACAACTCTGTACCAATGTGTCCATTTAGTGTAAATCTAACCCTTGAAAACTGGATATTTTACTTTGTCCCATGGGTGTCTGGTTTAGACAGTCCACTGTGGGAGCAATTGCATTTTCTTTGTTTTAGTCGGTGTGCACTTGATTACTGATATAGTCATAAGAAGAGTGAATGCAGAAGAAGAAAGTCTGTGGTGCAGTTTTGTCTGATTATCATTTTCTATGTTTCTGTTTTCAATTTGTTACTGTAACAAATTTTGTATAGTAAAGTTTGTTTGTGTATATTATATGAAATGAAATTATGCAAACATAAATAAATTATGATCTGTTTTGTCAAACTAATTTCCTGTATCTAAGAATAACATATGTTGGTATGAGCTATTTATACAAATCGTTTCATTTTGATCATAGAATCGGGGCATTCAAATTGTTTTAAGGTAGAGGGGGATTAAGTTAAAGTAGCGGGCACCATAAGGATTTGGCATCATGTAAATACTGTCACAAAAAACATGCATATTAATATGTTTCGCGTTTGAGAGAAAAGTAGCTGGCGCAGGCGCCCCAGTAGCTGAAGATCCCGCTGGCCGCCTCCTGAATTTGAAAGCCTTGTAGAATACATGAAATGCATGTTACTTGTATGTTATATTGTTAAATATCGACATAATTATGTTTACTGATTATTTTATCATGTATGTGTATAGAAGAATACGGTATATATTACTGATGGCATTAAAAGCATGTTAGACGACGAAGTCTATATATAGTTACGTCTCCACACAAATGGCAGTTGATGTGATTATCTTTCAGATAAAACCAAAATGGCTGCATGTTATGCTGTGTAAATATCTTATTTTTAACCTGATTAATGCTTCTTTTTTTTACCAAACTTCTTTAGACTAATTATGATTAATAATTTATCGGCTATCAGCTAATGTATTCAGGACGTTTTTAGATGACAGCATGCTTGAACCGTAAATGGATATAAGCATAAAATGGCTGAGTGGTTAACCTATCTGACTTAAGGCTGGTAGGTACTGAGCTCGAATCTCTCAGTCGAGGCATGGGATTTTTAACCTCTGTATCGACTCTAACCCAGGAGCGGGCTGTAGCCGAGACCGTAGCGTGCCCGTATTTGAAGCGTCTGGTCGTCGGATCGATCCTTCTCAGTGGACCCAGCTGCATTCTGGGCTATTTTCCGTTCCAACCAGTGGTCCACAACTGGTTCATCAAAGGCCGTGGTATGTACTGTTCTGTCTATG
>JAUTWP010188249.1:0-17569 GCA_033042655.1 Cyathermia naticoides | reverse complement strand
AACCTACAAATTATGATTGAAAGATTAAAATGTATACTCACCATTAAAGTAAAGTTTGTTTTGTTTAACTACGCCACTGGAGCACATTGATTTTTTTTTATCTTATCAGTGGCTATTGGACGTCATTCATATGTTCATTTTGACACCTTTCTTTTTTAGAGGAACTCCACTGCTGCCACATAGGCTACTCTTTCCGATAAGCAGCAAGGGATATTTTATATGCACTTTCCCACAGACAGGATAGCACATACCACAGCCTTTGTTGAACCAGTTGTGGTGCACTGGTTGGAACATTCATATTAAATGTACATAATACAAAAATATAATTAACTATACTAACCTGGCCTGAGCGTGGAATATTCGTGACCATTCTTGGAAAAGTTCAAGGCACAGTTAACCATTTGGACTTTATGATCCTTGGCAGCACCATTAGGTGCAACCTTCTCTTCTTCCTCAAACATAGACATAGCTGAAAAACAAAACACATTAGTAGAACAAATGATGATAAAACCAAGAAAAATATTACAACATAAAACAAAAAGTAAAGTTTGTTTTATTTAACGACCACTGGACCACTAACAACATAGAACAAATAACAAAAACAACTAATCAGTGGACTGCAGAGATTAATCTTGCTCTTAAAATCTTTTTCATAAAATTAGGAAAAAATTAGCACTAAAAATTTAAAACTGGGAAACTTTTCTAATGAATTTTTGGGAATTTGGTGTCAAATGACAGAATTTTCAAAGGGGAATGGGTGCTGTGACTGGACCAAATTGTATGATAGATTAATACTTGAACTTAATCAGTGAACAATAATTCATATATGTTGTATTATTTGTAAGTTGTATTATACACTGCTGTATTTAATAATAATAATAAATAATGGCAATGTTTTCAGTATCAAGTATAATTAGATCAAATGAATGAAAACAAAGATATAAGAACATGATATTTTTATGTAGTCTCCTTGAGATAAGAATTTTACAACTAAGGAAGTAAAAAAATTATGCATCTTAACCTTAACCTTAAAATGAATTTCCTTTTTTCAGTGTTTAAAAAATGTGTTTAAATCTGTATCATCTCCATCTACATGGATATTTTAGACAAATATTGTAGCATATGGTGTGATCTTTTTATGTAATACAGTGTGAATAACTGCCCCCCCCCTCAGTAAATCTCAGACTGCTACAGATGCCAACAGTAAAGCCATCTGAATCAACACGTCTGCAAACAGTTTTAGCTTTTAGAAAAAATACAGAATCATGCAGCAGACATATAAATAGAGAACCGCTAGAATTTAGATGTGTTTTTACTTGCTGTCACTAAACCAGGGTTGTAACATATTATTCTGCACTCCTCATACAAAACAAAAACAAATAATTGTAATCACACAACTTGTGATCACTGCTAAGTAAACTATCTCAGTCCTTACTCAGTTTTTAAAAGTGTGGTCTTGATGATTAACTTCAAATCTAGACTATAAGTGCATGCTATTTCTATCATATTTAGACTAAAAAATAGCATGCAATGTTTATAGTGTTATCATGTTTATACTATATCCAGTGTTATCACATCTAAACTACAAAAACAAGGATCCCTTTTAGAAACACATTGAAAAAAATTTCAATGAAAGATCACAAATGGAAATTTACTAAATATTTTCTGAATCCATGGTTGAAGAAATATAGAACTGGAATGTGGAATGTTACATAACAAAATGAATGATAGATTAATCAAACATTGGGATTAAGACTTCATTATAGCTTTTTTAAGAATGGGGCATATTTTTATAATATTTTTTTTCATTGTTCATTTTACTTTCCAACATATTTTCCAACTGTTTACAAACAGATCAATTAAGCATGATAAGTTAATACTTGAGAAAAGAAAAAAAGTTTAAAAAAAATTCTATTTATCATTGAAAGAGTACGCACTCAAATCAAAGTAAGTGAGTGGCATGCTGGTAAGAATTACATGAGAAGTCATCGACAAAGCACGCTAACTCATCCTATCAAATAGGCCAGCTATTGATTATTATGAGTAGCAAATGACAGAAAGTTGTCTATAAATTACACTGTGATTATTTATTTCCTGTAACATTAGTGAAATCTCCGCACGCAGGCATTTTTCTTGGCAATCAAGAGTAATTGGGCTTTTTCAAGCATTCAATAGCCACTAAGTTATTTTGAAAGCAGTTACATCTTTAGATACAACAAAGTGCTGATCTAAAACTCTTTACCACAACAGGAAAGGGACTGACACTCTGCTTGAATGTACAGTCGACACAAATATTTCTACTATAAAAATCAATTTTTTTATTGCCGAGAAAAACACTTCCCCAATCATGTACATAGACAGTGAGTGAAAAGCTTTTTCTCTAGTTTATATTGATTTGTAGAGAAAATCTGCAAACTGTCTTTTTTTGCCTTTCTTCATGAATAAGAAATATGAAATTGATTAAATTACTTATTCATCTGTGTGTAGCTTTGCTGTATCATTAAAGCCAGGGTTTGTCATCTCATAAACTAAAATCTGTTTTGTTAGATGGGGCAAGTATGAAATAACACCGACATTCAATTACTGTTAGTCAGCCTAGAGAAATATACTGACAGACATAGAAAACACAGCACTAACTCAAATATCATTCCTGCATTTTGGAGATTTTCACGAATTTTTATCCCAAACAATAACATACTTCAGCATAGTACAAAGTATGGTTTGACTGACCTTCCATCCATTTACATTAATTTTATTCTATATTTCAGACCACATCTTCACAAAAATAAAAAATTAGCCAAATAAATGAGCTGTGTTTTCTATGGGTGTCAGTATATATCACATTCAGAAATGCACACAATTCAACAGACTGGATACAAATATACGACAAATCTTTGTGATGATGATAAAATTTAATGTTTAATGGAAATTTCTATTGATTAATTATATCATTAAAGACAATATTGAAACGAGTTGTTTCTTAATTATAAACGCAACCACTAATCAAGAAAATTGACAGAAGTCACGTTAATAAATTTCAGATGAAATAAAGCAAATTAGTGTTTACCAAATATTTTGTTAAGTAAACAAAATAGTTGGAGCTCAAAATCATATCCCAATACAAGACCCATCTAAGAGATATTGTAAAATAGTACCTGATTAAAGATGATACATTCATAATTTTATGCACTGTAATTGTCTTGTATTTAATTTTATTTTAACATTAGGGCAACCATTATTATTATTTTAATGTATATTTTAAATCTTTAAATGTAACTCTGACATTGATGATTAAAAACTTTCAACCAAATTTTTAGGAGAATTTTTATGGAGTAGTGTTTAAAATATTCTATATTAAAGCTATGCTAATTATATTTATAGTTTTCTTTCAGTAACCAAAACAGAAAAATAAAGTTAAGAAAGCAAAATAAAGTACACAAGTAGATCGTCACTTGGCACAGCAGCGGAATCACTAATACTTGCTTCACTGCATAGTTACCCGAGCAAGAAAATAAACACGTATCTGAACTGCTTGGATGCTTTTAACAACAAACATGATCTCTTGACCAATCATATGAATGAAACAAACTAGAATCCCACATTTTATGTTGCTTTGCTTTACATTCAATCACTTTCACATAAGACTACAAACCTACATTATGGAAGCAGGCCAATTAAATCATATGGCAAATGCATTATAAACTTAAATACATGTCCAACAAGAACCAGATGTTCAATTCATTGTCCATCATAGATGTATTATTAATAACAAATATAGAAAACTATCTTGAAAACAGAAATATCTGAATTCTTAGCATTGTTAACTATGTAGATATTTATGTGCTAAATATTGCAAGAATCTGAACCCAAAGTAAGGAACTGGCACAAATAAACAACAAGACCAGAGCGCATGAAAATAATTTGCCACATCTAATGTAAGAACCAGGTTTTGTTTGCAAAAACAATAATCGTAAGGTCTCTAGTTATGTACAAAGCCTTTAACCTATCTAAATAGGCGAGGATCGCAATAACAAAAGAAAGGCGGGTTATTCCACAGGGGGAATCCATTGCAAAAGTTCATCATGTTTTGATACAAAGATCTCTCCATGACAAAGGCAAGACATTTAGCTAGAGCTCACTCGACTGTATTATTTGTTTTTACAGCGGTGCGCCAGTTTACACTCACACAAATTGATGGTACTCAAAGAGCCAGACTGCCAACAAAACTCTTCTAAAAGGTCAATTTCTCAAATAATTCTACCTTAAAAACAAATTCTCCCATTTCTATAAACACACAGAATGACAGCATGAAGTGGCAATATTGTTTCTGTCCTTTTCTAAAGTTCAACTTAAAATGAATGAATCACTTAGGAAATGAAAAGCTCCAAAATTAATTATATGGAGTCTAAATTCTATCTGAAACACACCAGGGAAATCAAACAAAATGGATGAAATGTGAACAGTGTCAAATTCATGGATAATTTCATAACTAACAAAGCCAACCTTTTATTTTATTTACTTACCCAGACATGTTTAAATTATAGATACATGTGAGTAAATGAAATAAAGATAACTTTTCTTGTAAATTATCACTGGGTGACCCTTTTTCTTAAAAAGTGTCATCTGCAGAGTGGCTTATAATTTGTTCTATACAAAGATTATTCTTCATTTTTTTTATGAATTAATTTTATTACAAATTTAATTTATCTAATCTTTCTTTATGCTTGTTACTTTTCTTCAATAGCCACTAACTTATTCTTGTTATTTTGAATAAAAGTAACAAAATGAAGAGTTCTGGTGCAAAATGTGATATAGATCATTTTGCATCAAAACAAATTGTTATGAAATTTATTTATTTTTAATTTATGAGCATTAGGATTCAAACTAGATCTTTCCATATTAGGATTAATAAATGAAAAACATACTTAAACACTAAAACAATCACTTTCTGAAAAAAAAAAATAGATGTCATATTTTGTCACTGAATTCTTCAGATATAACTCACCTGCGAAGTACACAGTACAAGCCAGCAAGGCGACACACACGATGAGCAGTATGAGAGCTGTGCACTTCCAGGTACATCTCTGCTTCAGTTTCTTCTTCATGCGGTGACTTGCACTTGAGAACTTGGAATAGTACCCATAGTCAGGGGCGGGAGGGTACCCACCCATTGGAATGGTTGGCATACCAAACTGCGGGAACGTGTATGCTTGTCTATGGAAAAAAAAAAACATATTCAACATTTGTACACAGTTATATAGTAATTGTATAAAGTAAGTATTAATAAAACAAGTATTACTTGATAGTTATACAAAACCTACAGAGGATATAAAAATATATTGAAGACCTTAAGAAACTATACCCAGGCTATGAATGACTACTGAAGAAAAACCAAAACATGTATGTTCAAACTATTTTTAGTTTTTTGTTATTAGAATGGTGCTTTGGTATGTTATGAACTAAATTATTCTTATGAAGAATGTGTATCTGTTGACTATGTAACAGGTTTTGTTCTTTCTTCAGTAGTCTCTCAATCTCAGTTTGGTCATCAGAATATTTAGATTTGTACATTGTAAATATTTTTGGTACATATATAAACCAGAATTAAATTAAGCCTGAATTTTATTTTGTTTCCACAGCTATGAAATGTGACTATTATACAAAAGTAATAAAAACTGAATATTTTAAGACATACAATTCTGAAATGGTCCACCATAGAATTAATGTTTTTTGTTGAAATATTTCTAGTAAGTTATCTGTTGTATATCACCGAATGTGTAGCAGGTTTAAATTTCACTGATGTACATTTTGATAATCTGCACAACTCTTGTTTGTTTTCATTTTTAACTATCATAAAGAAATGGCTGTCACTACACCCTAAGTTTTCCTGTCACAACACCCTAAGTTAGAAAACATCAAATGTTTTGATTAATAGGTGTCAGCGTTAAAGTTAAACATTATAAATATAAAATAAAGAAATGCTTGTCACTACATTATAAGTTAGAAAACATCAAGTGTTTTGATTAATGGGTGTCAGCGTTAAAGTTAAACATTATACAATATTTTACAAACATCTTCTTTGTAATTTGATCAGAGTTAATTGTATATCTGCACCGACACAGATGTTATATAAGTTATGCGGCAAACACTTGGGAACCGAGTTCAAACAAGCTTTAATTTGATCTTGTGTATGTTTTCTCAAATACTATTTATCCAACATTTAACACAAATACCAGTACTCCTAGCTTCAAGATCTATTTTAGTTGAAATTGCTAACATTCGCACACATCTGCAGTGGATGAAAATATTTTACTGAGATAATCTGCTTTTGTTTAGAGTGTGTTCCCAACATGAAAAGTGGCTCAGTCAATGTTTTACATTGCGTAATAATGCATAAGCTTATACGGCTACACCTGGGTATGAACACACCTGTGTTTGCAATGTCTGTCAGGTGGACATCAGCTCTTAAAACCTGGGTTTAAATTTGTTTGCAGTGTATGCTAGATTACAATGAAAGATTTTTGAACAAACTTATCCATTTGATGTTCCAGTTTAGCTGATCAGTTTAAGTATTCAAGATTTAGTGGTTATGTAATAAGTGGACTGTCTAAACCAGCATTTGTCTAATACAGATTTCTGCATAAACCAGCATGATTTCAAAATCCAGTCCAGTTCCATAACATTGGATGTAATCTGTCTATACCAACACTGTCTAAACAGGCATATTTCATTAGTACCAAGTGAATCTGGTTTAAACAGAGTCCACTGTAATTAATTTTACATAATTAATCTTTGACTAAAGATCAGTTTCAAAGAAAAACCTTTTTCCTATGTTTGGTATAGAATAGCACTTGATAATAATTCCAGTGTACCATTAAACTGGAGAATTCTGTGATGAAGTAGCAGTGTAGTTCAAACTGAAGAAGACAAACTGATTTAATCTGTATTAACTGTGAGTAGTAATTCAACAAGAAGGACAATCATTCAACAGTTGAATGGAGTGGATGCATGGTGGTGTAACCAAGTGCTTGCAAGTGTTACCATGGTCTATGTGCGGTTCAGGTAAAAATAAGTTATTGAATAATTTACTTGCTACACCTGCTGCTGTTTAGCGACTGACAAGATAAGTGTTACAAACACAGCACATTGCCAAATACCGACGTCATACACAAAACTGTATGTCCTAATTAACTTATATAATTACAACTTCACTGCTAAACCACTCAACACATGCAGCCTTTTATAGTCAGTCATTCTCATCATTCAAAATGAGAAGTTCCAACAATTTGTATGTATTGGGTGTTGCAACTCAGAAGAGGCTGGTATACCAAACTTCAAGAATTATAATAGGTTATGGATATTACATTTATGGTACTCATAATTGTCAAGGGATTCACACAGCCATATAGCCCACCATTTAAAATATAAATACCAGTTTTCTAAAATCATTTATTTAGTATGTATTTTAAAGTTTGTAATGTCAGGAATTTGTAAGAAATAAAAATATTTATCAAATTGGAGGAAAAACTAATATTGACAAATATTTGATTTGTTCAAATTTTAATAAATCAATGAAATAATTGTTTACACATATTATTTGATTCATTCAAGTTTTAAATCAACCAATGAAATAATTATTTACATATATTTGATTGATTTAAGTTTTTAATAAACCAATGAAATAATTATTTACATACATTTGATTCATTCAAGTTTTAAATCAACCAATGAAATAATTATTTACATATATTTGATTGATTCAATTTTTTAATAAACCAATGAAATAATTCTTTACACTATGATTACAATCCTTCATTGTGTATCACTTGTTACTCACTCTACGATTAGTAAAGTTTTTTCAGGGATATTGGTTTTAATCATGCTCTGGTACACTGAGACAGAGAATTCAATCACATCCGCTGTAAAATATTAAACTGCCAGTCATAGCTGGCTTCATTTGATGACATGACGGATGTGCATGCTAACCAAACACTGCATTTAACAACATTCATTTGTGATTACATTTCTCTTAGTTGCTGTAAAACACGGCTCTGCAGACCTTGTAATCACACCTATGTACTCCCATCAAGACGGCAATGGTCACAGATTCCTCTATCAATCTCTCCATCAGATTGCCCAGTTATGATAAGCAAACATAGATGGCGAAAGCAAGGCACCAACTATTGATTTGATATCTCAACACTTGCATTATTTACATTCTCGATGCGATCTTCCTGCTATAGCGTTTGATTTCCGTGACTTTGGTTGCTCTGCAAACACCAATCACTCAACATGATTCCCAGACTGGCTGCAAGGCCACCATTCCCATAACAGAACATCAATATCTTCAAATATAAACTTTTCTCAAGGGTTCCTGTCTCCAAATGTACCATAAAATTCCATTAAATCAGCAAGATTTTCTTCATTTCAAGAAAATCTCACACTTATCCACGCTGTTAACTTCAAAATGCTTCTTACATTTTACCAATAGTTGTCCATGATAAAAACTTCAAACCATACCTACTGACAAGTGTTATAACAAATATATTTCCTACTTCTTATAACAAGCACTCTAAAAGATAAATCAATTGCAAATTCACTCATGATTTTTTTGGAAATAATTTAAAATGAAAAAGAAGTTATTGATCAAGTAAAAAGAAATTACAATTCAAAAATAGATAATGGTTCAAATGTGGAGAAAAAAATTATAATTCAGCAATTTCTTTTCATTAAACCTTTATTTATTTACCATCCAGTTTGAAAAACAAAAGACTTTTTTTATTGACTAAAACATTTTCTAACACTAACTTTTTCATTAAAACTTTATTCCATTACTGTTCCAGTTTGAAAACAAACAATAATTTTTTTATTATATTTAAGGCTAAAAACATTTGCCTTCTAAGACAATGAATTTTTTCATTAAAACTTTATTCTATTACGGTTCCAGTTTGAAAAACAAACAAAAGACCTTTTTTATATTTAAAACTAAAGACACTCACCTTCCAAGAATCTGAATGTTTTTTTTAAGCAACTAGACTGATGTGATCACGTTTTATCTTTCATTGGTGAAAAAACCAACTGACACTTGTGACTGGAATTGCACAATTAAGATTGATAAATTGACTGCAAAGATCGATAGCATGCCAAGAAGTTCTGCACCTTAGTGAAAATCAACTCACGAGATTTCCTAATGGTTGGCCAATGAAAAAGGCAAATCATGATAGCCATTTTGAAAGTGAAGTCAAACTTGTTCCACATCAGAGAGACAATATCAATAGCCAGCCAATACAACCAAGTGGGAACAAAACAGCTGGACACGGTAGCCGAACCAAGCAAATTGACTCCAAACAGTGAGTGAAAATAGCTGGGATTGCAGCACAGAAATTCAATGGCAATGCATGCTACTACAAAATAATTTAATTAAGCAATGGAATTGTGGACAAACAGCTTGAGAACCTGTTGTTGGTGAGGCTTTCATTCCATCATTGTCACTTGACAAGATTGCTTCTAGATGACGGGAGTCGCCAGATTGGGTTAGCTAACTCGTGTACAGAGAGTGTGTGATATCATCATTTCTAATGTGTTAATTACTTTAATAAAGTCTTAACACTTTACAATGTCTACTGTGTTTTGTCAGAGGTTGTGCGCATGACAGGCATGCTTGAAAAGCTTGCTGAGGTAAGCACATTAATCCTTTACCCTACCCTAATCTACCCTACCTAGGGTTTGAATTTAACAGTAGCATCAGCAGCAATTGCCACTGGTTTTGTATAAATTGCCATAGGTTGAATCAAAATTACCTATGACCAAAAAATTCCAAATTACCATGGGTTATAAATTCTTAAGTTTGAGCCCTGCTACCCTACTATACACTACCCTATCCTTTTGTAATATCTTTATTAGCAAAAACTTTCACATCTTACACAAAAATTCAATTTTAGTCCTTGCAAACATAAAACATATACAAATTGTTAAAATGTTGGGGGAATATCAGAGGTTTCACTGAATGAGACTGATGGTATTTCTTGCAACGTCAACTAGACATTTTACAACTAAATTTCACTTCTAAGGGAGACAATGCATGCTATACTTTATTTACCAGATATTCACCATGGATACAATTCTTTAGAACAGACTGATTCAAATCAATCATTTACACAAACATAATTTTCTGCACTGGGAAACAAAATTTCTCTTAACTTCCTGCAATTATTATTGTTGACAACAAGTTTTGCATGGAAGATCATTGTAATAACACAGCCTTAAAGACATGGTATTTTCATCCTTTCAGTCAAGTGTGTGGGTGTAGCAACAATAAATGATTGCAGTCACATATGTTTTATTGCAAAATAAATCTTTCATCAACTGTGGTGGTTGATTGTGTAGACTTTTCAAACCAGCGCTTGAGGTTTTATTCATCACCAAACCTTAAACATTTATTTACTCGGGTCCCTGGTGGAAATTTTTTGTCTTTTTTAAAAGCAATCAGACTCTACAAACATTTTTACATTACTGTTAAAATATTAAAATTTATGTTCCCAATTTTAAATATGTTTTTTGGCATGCTTTTCATGCTACATTTTTAATTTGTTTTAATATGATATCATTAGATTAATTAATGTATAATCGTCGCAAATAGGTGAAAGATTCTCGCAGCGACGTTAAACTTAATATTCACTCACTCATTTAATAACTGTGGAAACTCTTTAATAACCAAGTGAACCTTCCTTAATACTGTGGTCCCAATACTTACCTATCTATATTATTTTGTAACATCATTGGTTCCTGTCCATTTGGATAATTTTGTGGGTACATCTCAGAGAATCCACCATGACTGTGAGGACTATGCAGGTCCATGTCCATACCCCGTGAGTTGGGAACAGACCCGGATCTAGGCACAGTCCGAGGAAATCGAGGCTGCATTTCTCCTGAAAAAAAGAAGAGTTTTATTTAATAATGCCACTAGAGCGCATTGATTTTTATCTTATCATTGGATATTGGATGTCAAACATATGGTCATTCCGACACATTTCTTTAGAGGAAACATGATATCACCACATGGTTACTCTTTCTGATAAGCAGCAATGGATCTTTTATATGCACTTTCCACATAGATTGGATGGCACATACCACAAATGTTGATGAAGTGGTTGTGGACCACTGGTTCAAACGAAAAATAGCTCCTAAAAACAAATGCACATTGGTAAATTATCAATCGATAAAGCAGGAAAGTGGCTATTTGACCTTTTTGATTTGGCCAAATCAATCAATCAATCAATTTGTCTTTAATCAACTGGTGCCTGGTGTAAGGCAGTGGCTTCAAATTTCATTATCTGCGCTCTGCTGGTAACTCCGAGTGGGTGAGTGAAGAAGGTGAATTACTTGATGATCAAATCACATTACTTACTGGGTGATTCTTCACAATCCACGCACCCAGGTTAACACAATTTATCTATGTGAATAAACACCATCAACTGCAGCCCCACACTGTCACCACATAATGCTCGCCTCAAGGTAATCTTAACAACTATTTGACACTGGTCATTATGTTAGTTTTACTAGTGTAGTATATAGTAAACACAGTACAGTCAAACCTGTCTTAAGAAGTCACCCAAGGGAGTAACAAAAAGTGCCCTCTTAAGACAGGTGGCTGCTAAATACAGGTGATATTGTACTAAATTAGCTTATTTGGGAGAAAATAAAAGTGACCTTTGAAGACAGGTGGCTGCTTATTACAGGGGGCCACTTTTTGAATGTACATGTATTATCAGGATTCCAGCTTATTGACAATCTGGAGCCATGTATATGGAGAGTGTATAATACATTTTTTATACTCTGACTATTAACCAGTGTTTATTTTCCATGTAAGGTATGGAGAGTTAAACATATTTAAATTTATATGGTCTTCAACATAAACAAAAATGAATGTCTTCGTTAAGAAAAATATGCATATTGTCAAATATTCCTAAACCTGGTCTAATGAAATATTCTGACTTGGGTAACATGCTGGATTGGACAGATTGGTTCAACATGACACTATAAATGTATGTAGTTACACAAGTACAAGAGAAAAACTGATTTCATAAATTTTCCCATTGTATTTTTGTATACCAAAACAATCACTCTAATTCAAACATTTTTAAGTGGATAGATATTTGTATTAGCCCCATTTCTGTATTTCTAGATTGAGTGACAAGTTTAAACCAACATCACTAATAGTGCAAGACAAACTCTTTTAGTGCCAGTATAATGATAAAAACAATAAAACAGCAATCTTTTTTTAAGTAGTAGCAGATATTTGCTCTGCGGGGATTTAAAAAACAAATAATTTGACTTCTCACTTTCAGTTCAGTATCTTTTCTTTTCAACAAGTCATACTGGTGAAATATTTCCCACAATAATCTTATCTGATATAACAGAGTTGTGTGGAACAGTTGGCCAGTTAGATACAATTACTAATTGCTCAGTGAAATTCTTCAAATGTGGTGGCACTACACATTTACATCTTCTTTCAGCGCCAGCAGGACCGGAATTATATTCCTATCAGATTTATGAACTTATCTGAAAAACCATCTCCAACATCTGACCAAATCTCCATGTACTTCATGCAACAATTCTATTTATTATAAGTCAATTTAATCACCAACATATTTTTTCACAGATACCTACTTAAATAGCAGGAACCGCAACAGCTTAAATGTATTTCATCATCCAGATTGCTTATTTATTGTCTCAGATCATGAAGGGCATGAATTTGATAAAAGACAGAAATACAAAAATGCCACCAAATTTATGTTTAATGCCAAAACAGTCATGTCTAATAAAACACCAACTAGCACATCGTTACATCCTAAAGCAGTTAGTGGCGTGAAATGAAATTTTCTACAAGGGCAGAATATAATTTTGCCATTAGCATTGAAAGAGCTATACTTCGGCCAGACACTAAGGCCCCAAGCAGGCTGTGATCGCATCTTTGATGATATGCAATTATGAAACAATGTTTTTTTCACTAGCAGCCAAAAAGGCTTGCTTAATGTTGTGTTGCCAACACCACCAAATGTAATTTCAGACTTCACTGATCAGAACGCTTGTGCATGAATCACAAGCAGTTGTATGGCTTTACCACCATGGTGAAGACAGCAATTTAAAACATATAATCGTGTAACTTCATTCATGTTTTATCCTCACCACCGAATAATGATTACCTACTGTGTGGCAATTGTAAAATAAAAACTAACTAGTTTAAAAAGTTTTAAATTTCATCTAATGACTTGTCCAAGTAGCAAATTTAAATAACTTACATATGTTTATGAATTATGGAATGTTGTACTTTATATACTTAGCAGGGCTTGAACATAAGAGTTTGTAACCCATGCCAATTTTGAAAATGTTTAGCCATGGGTGAAAGACTCACTGACAGCAATTTTGATTGAACAGACAGCAATTTGTTAAAACTTAACTTTTGCCACAAATAAACATAACAGAAGAGTTATTTTGCCAGTTGCCAAAAAAATGCCACCAGTGAAGCACATTGCCTATACATAGCATGTACCAATGTATAGCAATTTATACAAAACCATTGGCAATGGCCACCAGTACAGTCATTAAGTTCAAGCCCTGCTTAGAACTATTATCTTAATTCAAATTTAGGTGGTTTTGATTATCTGTTCAAACTTTTAGTAAAATTTTGTTAAAATCCTTAGATATCTAAGCAACTGTAGAGCAGACTGATAAAAGATGGAAAAGCATTTATGTCAGATGATAGTCACAAACAGCAGAGGATTGCAAGGTTATTCTAAATAAACAAAACTGCATTCGATCTTTCCAGTTATAAACTAGTGAAATGCTAAAAGTTGTGCTAATGTTTACGTAAGCTGATAGAAACTGCTGAAGACTTTTGAGTTATTCTAACTGATACACCTAACACTGCTTCAAGACTATCCAGTCTTGCCAAGTGCTAATACCAACACACAGAGCCTTCTGAAAACTCTAAATACCATCATCAATGGTGAATTTGTTTTTAAAACACTCTCAACAAGCTATAGTGTTAGCTATGCGTGGAGATGAACATCTATTCAGCTGTCTGAGGAAAACTTCTTTCTCCTGCCTCGAGCTGTATGAGGACTGCCTCATGTTTCTCTATAAACACAGACTCAGACATAATGGCTATCAAACGTTGTAATGGCTATGAAAATCATGACTGATAACATTACCAAATATACATGTTACAAGTCTAATTATTTCATCACTGTCTAAACTGGACACCCACGGTACCAAGTAAAATATTCAGTTTTCAGATATATCTGGTTTTCAAGTGTTAGATTTAAGCTAAAGGGATACATTGGGACCAAATTGTTTGTCCAGTTTAGAGAGTTCTGGTTTAGAGGGATTCCGGTTTAGAGGGATTCCAGTTTAGAGGGGTTCCAGTTTAGAGAGTTCCAGTTTAAAGGGGTTCCAGTTTAGAGGGGTTCTAGTTTAGAGGGGTTCCGGTTTAGAGCCAGTTTAGAGGGGTTCCAGTTTAGAGGGGTTCCCATTTAGAAGGGTTCCAGTTTAGAGGGATTGTATAATAAGTTAAAACTATCTACATGTTATGGTAGCCCGGCACCACTGAATGAACTCAGATGTCACAACAGGATATACTGAAGAAAAATACCTGTGAAAAGAAACTATGTGTAAGTGTAAACAGACTGAAGACGTGGCAGGAACAAGACACTTGTAGCAAAGCTCACTGACTGAATGTCAAACACTAGTGTGTTATAACACAAGTTATTCAAGTGTATATCAATATTTATGAAAGGGAAGATATGTTTGTTTGATGACACCCAGCACATTTTGTAATCATGCTATTATGTATCAAACATATGCTAACTTCAACACATAGCTACTCTTTCTCATTTCACTCAAGTGGTTTTTTATGTTTCTTCCATTAGAAGTATTTTATTGTCATTTGTTGTAATGTAACAATTATCTGCCCTTTTGTGATTGAACAGAATTTATTTTTGTGGCCAGTCTGAATGTTTCCTTGTGAGTTAAAAAAAAAGTAAAAAAGAAATCCAACAGCATGTTAATTCTAGAGATCTGTACTGGTCTGGAAAAACATAGTAAGTCACATTTTGGCAAAAAAAGAAATTTTTGGACTTTCTAGGTTTATCCTATATCATTAGGGGCAATACTGAAGAAAAATTATAAACAAGTTTCTGAAAGTTTGGCTTGGTAAATCATATATTTGGTATGTATTATCTGGATGAACTGCATGCTGTTGTGATGTCTTGGAACTTGGTGCTGGTATTTTAACAACAGAGCTAGAATGATAAAAACTAACTGGTATTGAAAGCTATGTTAGACTATAACAACTTGGTGCAGGTATTTTAACAACTGAACTAGTATGATAAAACTAACTGGTATTGAAAGCTATGTTAGAATATAGAAACTTGGTGCAGGTATTTTAACAACTGAACTAATATGATAAGAACTCTGAAGAAAGACAAGTATAGTCATACAGCACTGCATCTCTGTCAACACCAACTGCACAGGCTAGTCTTTCAACAGCAACACTCACTACAACAGCCTGTTTCAACACTCATTGCAATGGCTTGTTTCAACAGCATCACGCCCATTGCAACTGGTTGTTGATGGTTTTCACTCTAAGAATGTTCACAGCACCTCATATTGCATGGCAGTCACATTTCCCAGTTTGTATTACCTTCCCCATGTTCTGTTTGATGATGGGATGTAGACAACTATAGCCAAGTTCTAGCAGGAAATTGATTTTTCATAAGAGGCATGCACATATTGAAATAACAAACTCAGTATATATCTAGAAACAAGAGCTGAACATCATATGTCCTCAATGGTAATCATTATGTAGTTATGTCTGATGTAATTCATGTAAACTCTGGTTTGTTTTAAAATCCTTTCATATCGTGTTAATAGAGTGATGTCTACCAGAATAAAATGTTTTTATTTTTTTATTTTACAAACTGAAGATATATATTATTACTTAAAAGCAAGAAGAGAAGCAAGAAAAATTCTTTTATTGTGGATATGGTCACATTAATACTAAACTTGAGTAATTAAAAAAATTGAGTCCAAAATTAATATATTACATTTATTCCATGACAGATTAAATGTTTATTACACCAGGACCAAATTGTGTGCGTTAAAAATCACAATATTTTATCTTAATTTGTGTTTTTTTACTATTTAAAAAACTGACTGGGATGTCTGTAGAAAAACAAGCGTTAAAAGCGTTAAAAATCACAATGTTTTATCTTAATTTGTGTTTTTTTACTATTTAAAAAACTGACTGGGATGTCTGTAGAAAAACAAGCTGTTTTAATCATTGTTTGTTCCATGCTGACATGTCATTGGTTTTCTGACTGTCAAGCAGCAGATTCAAGTACCAGTGATTCACAGGGGAACATTTAAATACTCCAATAAGAACAAGTGTCAGAGTGGGCCCAGTGGGTAGCCATGTATCCTGTATAGAACAGGTGTAATTAAGTGTGTGCGTCCCAAGTGCAGAGTATCGGCCCAAGTGCAGAGTATCACATGGGAGAATCATTAGTCAGCAAGTAAAAAACAGTCTGTGTTATCCAGACAACCCTGATATCACCGACAGCAGACATGAACTCTGGCCATGATGGTCTGTTCCATTCATATCATTATTTAGCATATGAAAAAAGTAAAAAGTAAAGTTTGTTTTGTTTAACGATGCCACTGGAACACATTGATTTTTATCTTATCATCGGTTATTGGACGTCATTCATATGACATATTTTAGAGGAAACCTGCCACTGCCACATAGGCTACTCTTTTCGATAAGCAGCAAGGGATCTTTTATATGAACTTTCCCACAGACAGGATATTCATTTTCACTAATTCATATAGATATAATTTTATGTATATACAAACTGTACCTATGAATCCTCTGTTATATAAGTGTTTTTAAAGAATTAAAACTAACCAAAAACTAAAAAATTACCATATGTATAGCATCCAATAGCCAATGATAAGATAAAAATCAATGTACTCTAGTGGTGTCGTTAAATAAAACAAACTTTACTTTTTCCAACCAAAAACAAATACAGTGAAACCCCTCTAAACCGGACCCCCTCTAAACCGGAATTCTCTCAAAACAGGATAAACAAATTGGTCCCAATGTGTCCATTTAGTGTAAATCTAACCTCTGAAAACTGGACACCTCTGAAAACCAGATCTTTTACTTGGTCCCAAAGGTGTCCGGTTTGGAGGGGTTTCACTGTACAAACTTTAAAATGTTGTCCATTACTGTTTGAGATTTGATTTATTTTTATGTATTAATGGATTTAATAGAGATAAGTAAAGAAAATCAAGTGCACATGGTGTATACCATACTTATCAGTAAACCAACAGATTCTGTGTTAATCAGATGGGTGATGATTTATAGTTTAGCATGATCTGGTAGCAGTTTTAATGTTGTGTAAAAAGTAAATCATAGTGGCTGTAGTAACTGATGATCTAGAGTTAGCTTGGTAGCAGTTTTAACTGTAAAAAGTAAACTATAGTGTCTGTAGTATGGTAATGATGA
>JAUTWP010188138.1:0-17572 GCA_033042655.1 Cyathermia naticoides | reverse complement strand
GCGGGGTTAGATTTACACTAAATGGAGACATTGGGGCCGATTTGTTTGTTCAGTTTTGATGTGAATCCAGTTTAGAGGGGGTCCAGTTTAAAGGGGTTTCACTGTACTACATTTTTATACCAACATATTTAAATATGTTTTTTAATCTTCAGGGCTTTATGTGGGACATTGCCAATGAGTTTAAAGCACTGTTGGTATTTGCTGAGCACCGGTATTATGGGTCTTCTATTCCATATGGTCCAGGAGCTTTCAAGGTATTAATCAATTATTTAATATTTATGAAAGTATTACCGGATACCTTAATAATTACTCAGCTGTATTATAAATTTAGAGAGAGTAACTAATAACTCAAACATAGAATAAAATCCTGTCATGGTTGGAGATACAGGAACTGGGATGTGGAGATGGACACCAAAAAGAGCTGGCAGAATGGGAAAGATAGAGGATGGAATTCAAAAGAGAAAAAGGAAAAGGCACTGTGGGAGGGAGAAAAAAATCATAATAAAAAAATCCTTAAGAGCTGCTATAAGCTGTTCAGCATTCAGTGTGAACAGGATAAAGCCAATATCTTACATCTGATTCAGTAAATTATTGTAATTTTTTCCTATAATTCAACAAAAAGAGAACAATGCTGTTAATATATCAATTTATAATTGTTCTCCACTGTATAATTTTATAATCAAAATAAGTAAACTGGCTGTTGTGGAGATTCATGTAAAGATAACTGGTAAAGTTAGACTGGTAAAGAGCTAACTACAAGTATACAATCAAACCTGTCTTAAGCAGCCACCCAAGGGAGTAACAAAAAGTGGCCCCATAAAGGCAGGTGGCTGCTTAATACAGGTTACAGTGTACTAAATTAGCTGATTTGGGAGAAAATAAAGGTGACCTTTGAATACAGGTGGTTGCTTATTACAGGTGGCCACTTTAGCAGGTTTGACTGTATAATGAATAACCAAACTGAGTAGTTTGGTTTATTCAGCATTCTAATGACATATGATGAGATGTTTATAATAAATATTGTTTTAGGATCCCAAAAAGCTGAACTACTTAACTTCAGAGCAAGCTTTGGCTGATTTTGCCATCCTTGTGAAGTTTTTAAAAGACACAACACCTGGTGCCACGTCTAGCTCTGTGGTTGCCTTTGGTGGGTCATATGGTGGCATGTTGGCAGCATGGTTCAGAATCAAATATCCAGGGATTGTTGATGGGTAAGAATTAATGTTTTAGCCAGTTTCATATGAATGTACCCTTGGTGTTTGTCGGAAAGAGTATGTGGAAACAGTGGGTTTCCTCTAAAAGAAATGTCGAAATGACCATATTCATGACGTCAAATAGCTGCTGGTAAGATAAAAATCAATGTGCTCTGGTGTCATCGTTAAATAAAACAATACCCTTGTTATATACTTTAGTACAACTTTTGTAATTAATGTTTTTCTTAGTTATTACATTTAACACCTCTTTGTAAAATGACATCTATTTCAGTTAAAATTAAATAATTATTAATGTTATTTCTGAGAATATGATGTTACATAATTATGGGTCTAAATTATTAGTTTTATTCCAAGTACAGTTATGCCTACAGTATTTATTATATATTGTAATATAATTTATTTCAGAGCACTTGCAGCATCAGCTCCAATTTGGCAGTTTCAGGGACTGACTCCATGCTCAGCATTCCTTGATGTGACCACCAACACCTATAACAGCACCTCTAACATCTGTGCTGACAACATCCGTCGATCTTGGACAACAATTGATCAATTGACTGCTACAGGTATTAATGAGACTTAATAGTTCCATGATTTTAAATTAATTAAACATAGTTCATCTATTTCTGAACACAAAAACTTTATAAACCACATTACATTTTTTGAGGTTTGTGGTTGATCACAGAGCATTGGCTATTGCCTAACATTTCTCGAGACTCAAGTTGCAAAGAATATTTACACTTGTAAACTTCTCCACAAACACTTATTGAAATGGAAAAGCAGAAGGAAAATATTCACACACACACTTATCACATTCTATATATTTAATTAAGTGGATGAATGTTGAGGCTATTCTAAATGTATCCTTTTTTAACAGTTGAATCAAGACTGAAAGTGAGTAAAATATTCAAGTTGTGCAAAGACCTGACAACTGAAGCAGATGTGATAATGTTCAAAGACTGGCTGTCCAATGTGTGGGTGAACCTGGCTATGGTGGACTATCCATACCCTGCAAACTTCCTAGAGCCTCTTCCAGCATGGCCTATTAAAGTAAGCAGTTGCATGATTGTTATTAAACTGTGGAGCTAAATATGGGGAAATTCAAGATAGTTTCTTTTTAAATACAATGTACATGCATCTGTAATTAAATGAAAGTAATCTATATGACATTATTAATTACCTTAATGTGTTCCAGATTCTAGACAATGTAAAAATTGCAGTGAATTGTCAGTTAAAAACAATATCTATATAATCACATTATATTGTGTAAAAGTGTGTACTGGTAGCTTGTATTTTCTGTTTCTTCAGGTAGCATGCTCCAATTTGCTTGATCATTTGACTGGATTGAGTCTCATCAATGGTCTTTACAAAGCTGTTAATGTCTACTTTAACTCTACTGGAGATGCTAAATGCCTGAATACATCTCAACAAGCAACTGGAAATCTAGGTGATGCTGGATGGTCTTATCAGGTAACATTGGTTATTTCAATTTCTATGCATTTTTATCCACAAAGTTATTTCTTTTATCTTCTCTATTCATATGAACAATGTTGATTGTGAATTGATTTCCATTAATGACATCACTGATACAGTTATTGTGTTAACAATGGAAACAACAACCCAGACTTTTCAAGACTACATTTCAGTATGAAATCAGTTGTTAAAAACTTAGTTAATTTTTTTAATTTAATGTTTAACGACACCCCAGCACAAAATATAATATCGGCTATTGGGTGTCAATCTATGGTAAAACATTTAGCAACAGACAAGCAAGGCCACGAGTTCAGATCACTATTAGTAAACATAAAAATATAATATTGAGTGTTCTAGTTTAAAACATTCTTTCTCTAGGCCTGCACTGAAATGGTTATGCCACAGTGTGCTGACTCTGGCAGCATGTTTGAACCCGCAGAGTGGAATTTCACAGAATACAGTCAAGAATGTTATCAAATGTTCAAAGTTAAGCCTAGAGAATACTGGATCATTGAGCAGTATAATGGAAAACACATTCAAGAAATAGGAAACATTATTTTCAGGTAAGAATATTTACTTTAATACGTAAGCTATCCCCAAAATTTGAGCCAGCATTTAGTAGTGCTGATGTAAAACAAAAAACTGATTTGCAATTGTATTTCTTTATCATTTTTTGGTACAGTGAAACCCCCTCAACACCTGGATCCCCTCAAAACCAGACAAATAATTCAGTCCCAATGTGTACATTTAGTGTAATTTTAACCTCTGAAAACCGGACACTACTTGGTGCCATAGATGTCCAGTTTGAGGGGGCTTCAATGTATTTACTTTGTTAATATTCTTATAAAATTGCCATCTCAAGATGATCAGAATTTTAAAGGTTGAATACATCACACGGATAATGATGGCTAAACATTATTACTTATAATTTCGCCCATAACATGTTACTTAATAAACAGCATATTTCATGTTTTGTCAAATATGATTTTTTTGAGTGAAGTCAACAATATCATCACATTTATAAATGATAATTTAAAAGTAGCCACAAAGGTATATATGTGTGTATGTGATTTAGGCATAAATATAAGCAAGTATATAAAACCAATACTATAGTAATTGGTATTTCATATTATTTTTTTATTATTTTATTTTTGCAGCAATGGCTTGTTTGACCCATGGTCTAGTGGAGGCGTTATGCATTCCTTGTCAAATACAATGATTAGTATACAAATTCCATATGGAGCTCACCATCTAGATCTAAGGTTTGAAAATGCACAAGATACACCATCTGTGAGAGCAGCTCGAACACAAGAAAAAAACATCATCAGACTTTGGTTAGAGGAAAACCATTAACACAGAAATAGGATTCTGCAATGTTTTCATCCAAAAAATATTTTCAAGATTTCCTTTAGTGGTTTATTTAAAATATATCTATCAGTGATTTTATAAATCACTAATTTGTCAGTCATTAACATAATAATTATGTACGATGCCAAAACCTGATGTTTAATTTAACAAATATCCATGAGCTTCCATTCATCTTAAATTACCAACTGTCTTATCTCACACATTTAGCAGCAGGGCATAACTCATTCGGTAGTGTGTCCACCTGTGAAGCATTCGGTCATTGGATCGATCCTTCTCAGTAGACCCATCTGCAGTTTGGGCTATTTTCCATTCAATCCACTGGACCACAACTGGTTCATTAAAAGCTGTAGTAAGTATGTGCTGTCCTGTTTGTGCATATAAAAGATCCCTGGTTGCTTATCAGAAAGAATAGCTTATGTGGCAGCAGTGAAGAAATTTGTCAAAATGACCATATGTTTGACATCCAATAGCTGATGATAAAATAAAAATTAATATGTTCTAATGACGTTAAATAAAACAAACTTCACTTTTTTAACTCGCACCTCCACATCCACTGCATGCATCACCTAATTTAGTCTTGACTATACAATTCATAGATAAGATATACCGGTGCATGTATATAAAAGACACAGCCACTTGAATGTTTTATTGCTTATTTGTACAGTAAAGACAGAAGTTCAGGCTTTCAAACTATGTAAGCAATTGTCTTCGTCGCTTGTTCAAAAGGGATACAATAAGGGATGAATAAGTGATATTTAGTGTACCTGTGGTTTTTATTTGTAATTTTGTATGTACATTGTTTTTACACTGCAATAAAAATGTTTAAATATGTTTGTTGCTGTTTATTTAAAAATGAATGTCAGTAAATCATTATAATAATTATTATAGTAAACTAATATAAACAATTGAGATCAATTTCATACGTCTTATATTAAATTATTTACATATCACAGACAAGAAAATAAGGCCACAAATTTCTCTTTATTCACAAAAATCTTTCTTTTTAGTTTTAAGTTTGATGGTTCAACTTATTTTCTGCCTCATGTTCAACTGAGGTTCAAACACACTGTCCAGGACACACATCCCAGCTTCTTTGGATGTTTATACATTAGTACGTGAGAGTAAATCCACTGCCGGAGGTGTATGCCTTTTTGTAGACTTGCAGAGAAGTACTCAAGAGTAGTAACTATACTAAGGTTAAACATACCACTCTTTGGTGTCATTTGACACCAATATTTATCTGCACAAAGTCTGGTAGCTTTTAGATGATGATGTACTGGTGATAATACTAAAACACAAACTTGTATAATAGAGGAATGTTCTAATTCAGTTCATGGTGGAAAAATAGTTTTTAATTTATTTGGAAAGTAGATTAGACAGCTCTGGAGAATTGTATATCCTGAAATAAAAATAAACAAATTACAGTTAAATGTATGAGCAAGTTTTAAATTAACTATTTTTATCTGGACAACAGAAGTTTTAAATTAACTATTTTTATCTAAACATGATTTTTGTTGTAATTAAGGATTGCAAATTTTATTTAAGGATTGTCTGTTATTTCTTTTAGATTCATTGGGGTATGAACACAAAAAACATCCGCAAACTTTTGCACCCATAAATTACAACCAATTAAAATTGTTTACTAAGAACAAATTTGAAAAATATTTGCTGCCAAGTTCACAAAATTTCAGTTACAACTGGTAGCATATGCTATGATGATACATCAGTTATACCTCCAGATTCATATGAGTTAGGGACCAGGATATAGCTCCGTCGGTAGCGTGCCCGCCTTTGAAGCGGTCATTCGTTGGACAGATTCTTCTCAGTGGACCCACCTGCAGTTTGGGCTATTTTTCATTCCAAACAGTGCTCCACAACTGGTTCATCAAAGGCCATGGTATGTGCTGTTCTGTCTATGGGAAAATGCATATAAAAGATCCCTTGCTGCTTATCGGAAAGAGTAGCCTATGTGGCAGCAGAGGGTTTCCTCTAAAAAGAATTGTGTATCAAAATGACCATATGAATGACGTCCAATAGCAGATTATAAAATAAAAATCTATGTGCTCCAGTGGCGTCATTAAACAAAAGAAACTTTACTTTCATTTGAGTTAACAAAAAGTTTAAAAAATCAATAAAATAACTGGTAGCCAATATCAAATTCAAGAATAGTTCACCTTGAAACCTCCAGTCCTCCTTTTTCACATAGGATTTGCCTTGCTGCAGAACTACTAGAAGCAGCAGCCAGAAGAAATGGAATAAATGTGCCTCTGAGATCGTTATCAACACTAGCAGCTGTAAACAACACAAATAGAGGTTCAAACAGCAAAGTATAAAAGAAAATTCTTCCCATGCAGGTGTTTAGGAGTGAGTATTAAAAAAAAAAGACTGACAATTAAATACATGAGTACTATCAATCAATATGATGACAAAATTGATGTAACTTTCAAACTAATACCATATGATATGGTAAATCCATTTAAAATGTAAACACATAATCCTTAGAAATTTACACAGGTGAATATATCAATTGTGTATTTGAACAAGACTCCTACACATACAAAATTATTTTGTACCGCGTACCCTTTTAAATCTATATTACTAACTGACAAAACTAATATTTGATTCAGTATTATAGTCCAACAAAAGCAATTATAGTAAAAGAAACTGACCATTAACATCTACTAATGTCTTCACTAGTGAAACCAACCAGCCAGATTTCATCACAGTTTGTATCACTTCGGGTAGACTGGATATTAAAACAGTTAGACCTGCAATACAAAATCAACATTTAATAAATAACTTTTACATGGTTACAAAAACATATAGGGCCGAAATTACGAAGCATATTTTTTTCTTACATGGGTGTAACTACATACATTTACAATGCTTAAACATGCACATTTAACCAAAACAGGCATCGTTATTTCGGCCCATAGCATTTTAAATTCACCACAAAGTTAAACATAAGCTACTAAATCAGTGCTGAATGTCTAAAGAATAACATCACCTTTTATACATTTATAGGTTACATTATAAATGTGTGTAATTTCTTTAATGTGGAGGTACACTGGAGTCTTACACATATAGTAGCATTTAGTAACAAATTTGTATTTAATTCAATTTATTTGTAGCTTTGTTGTAATGCTATTTATTAACCTTTTCATAATGTGATGATTTGTCATTGTTTAGGGGTGTCATGGACAAGACGACAACATGTGCTTATCATCGAATATCGGGACAATATGTTCATAGATGCATAGACCAAAAAAGTAAAAACATCACTTTTGTTTTAAATACCACATAGTTCTGATAGGGCTTATTAAAACATCACTTTGTTTTATTACTTGTGTTAAAATATCACATTGTTTTGATATGTTTGTTAAAACATCCTATTTTGTTTGAACTTACTGTCCAGTGAAATGAACCACAGAAGTTTAATACTTGACCACAAGTTAGCGTAAGCTTGTGACAAGACCAGAGATGGAGATTTGTTAGTCTGTGACAGGCAGTGTGCTTTCTTCAGAAATGATATGCAACCAGCCAAGAACTCATCTCTGTGTTCAGTAATTATATCTATAAGAAAATAAAGAAAAAGGTTTAAAATGTTGACACATTGAAAATATTTGAGATACACTAAAAACATTTAGATATGATTATTTTAAGGTGAAGATGGTTAAATTAAAATGTTGGTCAAAGACTTTGTAACCAGTATGCAGATATTTTATATTTCTTCAGTATTTTAAGCTACAAAATGCACAAACATACTATTTTCAATCATTTCTTTTTACTTTCAACATAAAAAAAAATCTCTAGGACTATTATCTAGGGTCACATTCATTGATTAAAACATTTTGTTGAGAAAAGATATAAAATATTGACCAATGCCAATAGATTGAGAACATAATTATATTTGTTGTCTGCATTTACCAAGTATACTGGTTTATTTTACCTTTTCTTTTCACTTGGCTCCGAAGAAGCATAAGTCCAAGAGATGCAAAATTTGATGTTAAAAGCAGCAGATTAGAATCAAATACTGAAAATAAAAAAATATAAATTATTCAAGTTTCATTTTAACAGAATTAATTTGGTTGTGTTTCTACCATTGAAGAATAATAATTAGAAAAGTGTTAAATATTATTTCTGAATATTGTACAGTGGACTCTTGTCTAAACCAGATCCTTATGGGACCAGAAAAATATGCTGGTTTAGACAGAGTTTTTCTAGTGTTATAAGTCAATTTGGGACTGAAAAATTAATTTCTGGATTAGACAGATGCCGGTTTGGAAAGAGTGCACTGTATTTAGTTTAAATAAGCATCCATTTAAACCCAGTTTTACTTGATTTATAGAATTAACATGCATCCAATATCAAAAGTGAAATACATAGTACAATGCTTGTCTAAATACTGTTAAAATATCTTTTACCACCAGAAACCATATAACAGAGATCACACACATGGAACTTTGCAAAATTAATAGAATACTGCTTGCTTCAAACATGGTATGCAATGCAGTACCGTATATCTTTGCCTGTAAGGCGACCCTGACTATGTCGAAGCACTAAAATGGGTATACAGTGTCCAGTTACTGACTGATATGTATAAAGACATATAAATTATATTTAAAAATAATCTTTTATTGTTATTCAAAATTATCAGTAATTTTGTGATACAAAAATTGCTATAAACAACTGTTCTAATATTTACCAACTTTAGGCAGGTACAAAAACAAACAATCCATCAAGATGTGAAACTGATGATGAATTCCTGATATACTTGGTTCAGTCACGGTCAGGTTTAGAAAGATACCACACAAAGTACAAACTGTGTCCTGCAGAAAAAATAACATACATAAAACAAAATCTCAGAAAATAATAAATGTCTATGAAAAGACTATACCAAATGTACATGTTTCAAAATACCCACTGAAATCATTATTTAATAATTAGCTATTAGAACTCTAAATATTCCTAATTATTAGGTGATATTTTGTGTTGTAAAATGGAGTTACACCAATACACTGCTGGTTTCACAAATAATGAAACATTGTTGTGCATTACACATTTTTATTACCAAGTCACTGTGATGACCAATGACATGTAACATTAATTCTAAATCAACACACCACATTTCATTGGATGTTTGATAAATAAATTTTTATTAAAATAGCACTAATATCTTATGTCTTGAAATATAAAAAATAAAACATGTAAAAAAGTTCCAAGTGATGTCATTAGTTTGTGATTGTTACTACGGTTCCTTCTATTCTAATAGTTTGTTCAAAACAGTAGATAAAATGTTTGATTTTTTTAGTAAAATGCTACATATGAGGACAGGAATACTCACTAGTCTCATATACATGGACATGTTATAGCCACATATATATTTTATCAAGTCAGAGAACAGTATGATTATCCCTTAATTTTATGCAAAATAAAAGGAAAAACACAATTTAGTTTTCAATAACCAAAGTACTTTGTACCAAACTTTTTAATTTTACATTTAATAACAATGTAAAGTTAGAAATTTAGGACTTGATATATTAAAATTAATAATTTTTAAAATATTACCTGTATTTCCGAGTCTTCTTTGTTTGCCAAAAGCACTTCCATTTTCTGTTTGAAGTATTCAACCAAAAGCGAGTGCAACCCTTTATCCAACAATACCTTTCTAGCCTCATCTTCTGAAGTAAGATGACAAAATCCTGGTAGTAGAAAACGTAACACATCAACTGTAGAGAAAGCCTCACCACTCTTACAGTATGGTACGACTTGTGACTTATCATCTGACGTTATTTTACTATCCGAGTGTTCACTCTGTTCAGAGCTCGCTGTGTCCAACTCACAGTCACTTTTCTCATTTAATTTCATGGCTTCTAGAGTCTGGCAAACATTCTTCTTCACAGATACTTTGCTGGAAAATAAAGTAATCAAGCCTAACATTAGAAAAGCCCTCTTTTCAATTAAATGGTTATGGTTATTGTGCATATAAAGCGGACCACAAAAATCTATTAAATAGTAAACCTTTAACACAAACAGACATTTAAAAACAAATAAAATATACATTACTGCTATCCCACCTTACTTTTCTCATATATAAGAGGATTGAATCAAATTTACATTGTCTTGGTATCATTAGTTGATAAAGTTTATTTCATACAATGTTGTGTACGCAGTACCAAGGTGAGATTTATTGGCATTTTAGTTTTTTCTCCATCACTGGTAAAGCTGCAATGTGGAAGTTATAAATTACCATATATGCACAAGGAAAGGCAAAAGATTGAATATTTCTTTTTTTAATGATGAGGTTTCTTCTGCCAACCAGGCTCCCAGTATACGCACTGATGCAATAACAATAGGACGGTTAGATTCCTAAAATAGAAAAATACATGAGATTCATAAAGCCAAACATTGATGTTAATTACGATAAGAAGGCCTACATTTATTCTTTCCACTACATTTCAAAAAGGATTATCAACCCCACAAAATCATGAAAATTAATGCAAAATGGATGTCAGAGAATCATTTAAATTTGTCTATATATAGATAATAACTTATAAGTTACGAGGAATTACAGATTATCTGTCCTGAGTGTAATTAATGTTGTGTCACAAGCTTTACCGAGTGTGTGAAACATTAATTTCACGAGACAGAGTATCGAGTGTGTTATTGTATTTATTACCCATAGTGTAAATAGTTTAGAAACTTAAACTTCTTATAGATGACGAACACTATTATAAGACGTGAAAGTCAGAGGAAACTGATAATGTCACGAAAGAAAAGTAATGACATTAAAACTGTCATTAATAGGTACACACATCAAATCTAAGCAAGAGGTCAAATTCGTAATGAATGGATATTTCTAGTGGGAAGTGGATGAACTACAAAGAAGTTACTTTAGAGCATGTTTAATTATTAACAAGAACAAAATTGCTTAATATATTTAATAAAAACTGGACACTGCCCGATGACATCACCAATCTGACGTCATTACATGGGAAAAGATAGAAAATATATTCACCCGTATCTCTTTGCCCATATGGGTAATAAAAATACATATATGTCAGTGTTTCTGTTAAGTTTTATGAATACATTAATTTTATTATAAACCACTAACAAAATCTTTATACATTTCATTATGTAATTAGATAGTGTGATACTTGACAAATTTTGAAATTTACAGAAAGAATAGATATGGTATAATAAGAATTAATGATTTACATACATTTTGGGATTGCAGGGCTGCTATCTCGGACAAAAAGAATATGATGCTGTTGAAGGCACCAATCATGGCAGCATGTAGCTGAATAACTTGTTTTTGGTCCAGCTGAAGTGATTGGCCTATAGTCATGTAGCCAATGACAGCTTCCAACAGAGCATAATAGGCACAGAGAACATCTATTTTGTCTTCAATCTATCAACAAATCAAACCTTTTGTTACAACATAAACACCTAAGAAAATAAAAACAGCATATGATTTATATACATATAATTAAATACAAACAGCATCACAATATCACTACATTTAATATAATATTAATACATTTTGCACCTACTATGATGTAAAAAAAGAATAAAGACTTGTGTGTAACCACCAGACAAAAAAAAGGTCAAAATTTGTTGTTTGGAGTCATAGCAATTATTGCATTCTTTATTGTTTTAAACATGCATTCCAAGTGTAACGTTAATCAAGAAACAAACTTGCTTGAATTAGGAGTTTACTATATCCAAGTGGAGCGGTATGTAGCTCAGTCGGTAGCGTGCCCACCTTTGAAGCGGGAGGTAGGTCATCAGATCAATCCATCTCAGTGGACCCATCTGCAGTTTGGGTTATTTTCCGTCCCAACCAGTGCATCACAACTGGTTCATCAAAGGCTGTGGTATGTGCTGTCCTATCTGTGGAAAAGTACATATAAAAGATCCCTTGCTGCTTATCAAAACAAGTAGCCTCTAAAAGAAATGTGTCAAAATTACCATATGAATGACGTCCAATAGCTGCTGATATAACAATCAAAGTGCTCTAGTGGCATCATTAAACAAAACAAACTTTAATGTGTCCAAATTGAATACAAAGAGTTGACTAAACAGAACTCTTGTATAATGGTCATACTTAGTGACTCATTAAACTGAAAACATTATTACAAACAAATTGTGAGTTCAACAAAAAACATTTCTATATTGTACACATAATCGACATTATACCTCCTGAGCGTTACCATCTTCCAGTAGCATCCTGACTTCAATACAGGATAAATGAGTGATGAGCAGAACTAATTTGTTGTCCTCTGTGACTGGAGGCAAGATATTTTCCATACCACATACTGTTACTACAAACGATGCTAACTTCAAGGCAGGCTCTCTCTGAGCTGCTCCTTTAAAAACAAGCAAATTAAACTCCATTACATCACAAAACACATCCAATCCAGTTGCAAGATTGGGCACCACTCTGGTTTCAAAAGATCCATGTGTGTTGGCATATGTTTTAATATTAATGCATGTTCTGGTTTTACAGACTTAGCAACTATCTGATAAAACTGTCTTAACATTTTCTATTGGGTAGATTTATCCATTCCCAAATCCAAATTCACATAAGTATATCATTATTTAGCTAAGAAAGGAGACATTTTATTTGAAAAAAAAAGTATTTAGTAAACAGTTTATAATTTTGAAAAAAAATTCATACACCTTTCATTGATATAAAAATCATATTTGACAAAGAACAAAAAACCTACTTTTTAAATTTAATTATATTTAAATAATAACATTAACAATAGGATGCAGCTAATGAAAAATCAAATTAAAATTTGAATGTTTTCAAAATTACCAAGTTTACATCTGAGAACTTCATTAAGAGTTGAAACAAGTGGACGTATCCATGACACCTCTCGTCTACCATCCTGAAACATTTCAATGTGTACACAGTTCAGTTTATAAAGTACATGAAAATACATGTATTATTAATCTTCTTTTTACAATTAATTCCTAAATTTATAAACAATGACATGAACTGTGAGAACCATCACATTTCTAAATATACTGGTAAATTTAAGAGACTGCTACTGAAAAAAAAAAAAAATGTTGGTCATTGGATCGATCCTTCTCAGTAGACCCATTTGCAGTTTGGGCTATTTTCTGTTCCAAGCAGTGCTCCACAACTGGTTCATTAAAGGTTGTTGTATGTCCTGTCCTGTCTGTGGGGAATTGCATATAAAAGATCACTTTCTGCTTATCGCAAAGAGTAGCCTATGTGGCAGTATCGGGTTTCCTCTAAAATAAATGACTATATGATTGACATCCAATACCTGCTGATAAGATAAAAATCAATGTGCTCCAGTGGCATCGTTAAACAAAACAAACTGAAAAAAATAAATAGTTCAGAGAAGGTATAATGTGAAACTAAGCTGAACATATTCAGAAAACTCGTTCTTATCATAAATTATTGATAATATGAATAATGTAATGAATTTTATTAATATTTTAATAAAAACAATAATTAGATCTCAATGTAAGTGGCTGTGCAATTAAGATTAGCTTCCTTTTATATTGCAACTTTACTGTCCTCACAGATAAAAAAAGAACAGTAATAATATACTTACAGCTATGTAATTTGACAAGAAAAAGACCAACATTTCACACAGTTCAAACTTGTGAGCATCCTGAAGAAGAAAAAAACATCAAGGTAATTAAAATTTACCACCATATTATAATGTGCTACAATCATGGAAGAAAAGAAATAATAATAAACTATGCAAACAAATTACAGCTCAATATTATAGATACAAACACAATATATTGAGTAGTCCATAAAAAAAGTTCCAAAATACAGACGTCTCAAAGACATCTCAAAAAATAAAAAATAAATTTTTCAATTTTTGTTCCTATTATTATTTTGTATTATTATTACCATTCATTTATTGTTTTGGCATATAATACATTCATTGCTAATTATTTATAAAAAAAATTATTGTCTGCGATTATATTTTAACAGTTGTTTGCCTGATGTATTTTATTAAAATAGTTTTAACATATATTGATGGTATAATCATTACTTTGTGAAAATACATTGTCTATGTATAGCAATAAACAATAACATAAGTTTTGAAAGTCTCATAGTAATTTATGTTTTTTTCTCCGCTGTTAAATTTACAAAAGTAAACAATTCCTGTTGTCTGTGCAGTGTAGGAGGGATGTCTAAGTTAATAATGGTGGATAACAATTAATGGTGTATTTATTATGAAGAGTTTATTCAAAGTAACTAAATAGTTTTTATTGCCCTGATAACACATGACAACATTTATTTGTACTAGTCTATTCACCTGGTGTTTTTTAAAATCAGCCACCAACCAATTCATAATTTTATCATAGCAGGAAATGTTTCCAGTCCATGTGCGTAATCCACAGCTTTGCAACAGTTGAACCAACAGGTTGAATGCCTTCTCGTGTTCTGTAATAACATAAACTTGTAATAGAAACATGTTAAGATTATTCAATGGCATGTGTCTGGGTTTTTTTACAACAGTGCATTTAAGTTGATATCTTGATAACACAGGTCTATTACCTTGAAAATGTTGTGGTTTATCAACACTATAAATTAGATCAAAGTGAAGGCTTTGAAAATAAGGTTCTATGGATTGTTTTCATGAGAATTAACATGGAATCTTGTAAAAAAAAAATGAAAGCTTATAATAAATGCATAGGTTTTGGTGGGGTTTTTTCATTATTAGTAGGAATACATTCATAATCAATTGGTGATAGTCTAAATTAAGTTTTGTAACTGGGTAAGTTATCAATCTCACAATCACAGTTTCAGATGAATTCATGATAACAGTTTGATTATAAAATCAGTAGTGTTATGAGCACAAGCCGTGATAGAGAAGCTAATTTCAGTAACCGGGCTAGTTACATTAAGGATAACATAGGAAATTGAAAAACACAATTATAACATGTTACTGGAATTTAAAAATTGAGCATGCTAAATATAAACACTGAATTTCATAAGGGAAATTATACAAAATGTGTCAAAAATTCCTCAACCTCCCTCTGGATCGGTCTATAGACTTCAACAACTGATTGTGTTTTACACCAAAAGCAACAGATGTCTACCATATATCCAAGAATGACCCTTCAATAAAGTTTGGTGAAGATATACAATAATGAATATACATTATCATTCTTAAATCAATTAACGTAACAGTGATCTTGACCCTTTGACCAAAATTCAGTAATATCAAATAAACAATAATGTATGAAATAAACAATAAAAGAAATACATATATAATATAAATTACAAAATTATACAAACCATTTGACTTGCTGGTGATAACCATTACTAAAGCTGGAACTATGCCACCTTCTATGAGTGCCTCCTGTCCAGACTTAGTGGATGCCATTCCTTTCAGACAGTCATAGCAGTCTGTAAGAATATTTTTTTCGGATTCATCTTCACTGTTGCTGAAAGATGAACCAAACTAATAACTCATGCATGAAAACATCAATTGTATCACTTTCCTCCACAAGTCAAAATAAAATCTAGATGTTTATATCAATAGAAAATGGGACATTGCAGTCTATCAATACTATCATTATTAAAATATAAATACAGTTAATCCTCTCTAAACTGGACACCAATGGTACCAAGTAAAATTTTCGGTTTTCAGAGATTAGATTTACACTAAATGAAAACATTGGGACTGAATTGTTTGTCCAATTTTGATGGGATTCCAGTTTAGACAGAGTCCAGCGTATTTAAATTATGTGACTGATGATGACAAACTTACATAATTCCATTAATAATTATTTCACTGAACACAGGTACTTGCTTCTTCAGCTCAGGATGTGAAGCCTGAAATTTACAAATACATATATATACCATTAATTTTATTTTTAATTATAAATAATCTTTGTAAATGTAATGAAGTCCAGATGCTGCTGAAAGATGGTAATGCTCAGGAGGTATGTAGCTTATGTGCACAACAAGTACATTAATTTTTCTGAAATTGGCTTTTCAAATTGATAAACACACACATATATATCTAATTTTATTTTTTTGCAAATGTACCAATTAGTGACTCTACATGCATTAAAAAAAACATTTAGTCACAAATAAAGTGGTAAAGTGGCTACATACTTCATAAAATTAATGTTGTTTTGTGTTCAGTTCAGAAAAACATAGAAACACTCACAACTTCTGGATCCGAACAGCAGCTTGACAGAATACTAAGAGCTACAGATTTGTAAATACTCTCAGGGCAATCATCTGGAACAGTTGCTAAAAATAAGAAGACAAAAATCTATGTATAGGTGAAAAACACACTAAACATAGACCACCTATGATACATGTATCATTGATTACAGAACTCATTAAAAAGGTTGTGATTATTGTCTGTGCATTAATGTTTATGGCAAATTAACAGTTATATTTATATTTAGTGAATACACAGCTCTTGAAACGTGTGTATTACAAATACTAGCAAAACATTGTAGAATCATGATAAAATACCAGTAGCTAGCTCAACAGTACAATTAGCTAAATTATCTATAAAATGTCAAAAACAAGAAAAAATTGTTTCTGGACAATAATTATATTATAGCTATTTTTTTCAATTGTTCTTAAAATTCGTTCCTGGTGAATTTGTTAGGTGTGACAGCTATATATTCTGATTTGTATAATTTAATACAAAATTAGTAATTGAATTCCAATAGCTTACTCGTTTTAAGAAGTCTTGTGAGGAACTTGTATCCAAGGGCATTAACTATTTCTTTTCTTGCAGATTCATCACTATTCTCAGACTTCACAATTTTAGTCACCTGCAATTTGAATAAAACAATATATAGAATTTTCATAAATGTTTGGAATATACTGCTTTTTCCTTGAGCCAAGTTGAGGATTCAATGCTCTATTGGGATACACTTCAGAATTAATCGACGGAGATGCCATTTTTGGCACAACAGACCTTGTAGACATTACCACGGACATTGATGATTTGGAACTTGAATTTGTGTGATGATCATTAACTTTCATTCTCATGATGGCTAATCATATACTTTATCGCCTGATCATTAGTTTCCATTTTGTTTTGGATGCATCGCAATATAAATAGAGATTAAAGGTGGCAAATTGACAGGCAATTTTTGATATCTGTACCAAAAAAATTCATGTAAAACTCCCATACATGTGTAAATATGACATCTATATCTTGTAATGATAATCTTATGTAATTTTCATGATTTAGCGGTGGGACACTTTTTTAAATGTATCATCATTAAAAATTTACCAATAACACTAAAACAAAACGTTCAGTACTCATGAGGAAGCATCATCTGCTATGTTTACTACATAAAAATTCATGTAAAACTCCCATACATGTGTAAATATGACATCTGTATCTTGTAATGATAATCTTATGTAATTTTCATGATTTTGCTGTGTGACACTTTTTGTAAATGATCATCATTAAAAATTTACCAATAACACTAAAACAAAACGTTCAGTACTCATGAGGAAGCATCATCTGCTATGTTTA
>JAUTWP010188027.1:0-17573 GCA_033042655.1 Cyathermia naticoides | reverse complement strand
AATGACGTCCAATAACCGATGATGATAAAAAATCAATGTGTTCCAGTGGCATCGTTAAACAAAACAAACTTTACTTTTATTAATACTGGTTGTACAGTGACTAATGTTGGCGTTGTTAATGATACCAACACTGATCATCCCAATAATGGGTAACAAAAACATCAACGACGAAGTCGACAATGGTGACATTATAATGATGATGATGATGAGTGCGATGATCGAGATATCAACAAGAGATATAAAATCTAACCAACTCTTCAACTTCCTAATAGATTCATTAATAAACTTAATGGTTTGGAACGAATCACCTATTAACTGTTTATAACGATGTCCTTCACTATAACATAAACTATTTTTCGTTCATCATAGACCTGGTATGTTCTGTCCTGTCTGTTGTTTATCGGAAAGAGTAGTCCATTAGGTGGCGGAGGGTTTCCTCTGAAATAATGTGGCAGAATGATCATATGTTCTACGTCTAATACCTGATGATTAAAAATAAATCAATGTGCTCTAGTGGTGTCAATAAATAAAACAAACTTTACTCCTTCACTACAATGTCTCGTTTTTATGCCAAAACAAACAAAACGTATGTAACTTAAATGCATCAAATTATTATTAAGACCAAATACAGTTCTCTAGCTAATAAAGACACATTGTTTCTAAACACCCCCCACGAAAAAACGAAAAAGAAGAAAAAGTATTATAGCAGTACAACACCCTTCTGATTTAATAAAGAAAATCACTTGATTCGTTATGGCTGGAGATCATGTAACCTAGTTGTAATTTAATTAAGTCTCTACGAAGAACAAGAACCGAGATCCGTATTCGGAGAATCCACATTTTTAATATCGCGTATTAAAACCGGACCGGCTTCACGAAGCGCGTAATAAGCTGGGAGTCCGGTGTTATTCTGGAGTTGTCGCTATCACAGCTGGTTCGTGACGTCAGACGACTGCTGTCAAAGACTTGGACATATTGATACTGCTGGTTATTAATTGTCGATCGGCAGCCGTGGACTGTCATCATGGATCAAGATCAGTAGCTGGGAGAAGTTCTCTGGTTGGAATTCCACAAACTAATAACCGATCGAGTCGAACCACAAGATTTTCACGCCACTAGGAGCCTCTGTAGATCTTGAGGATTTAGTCAAGGGGAGATAATTAAATCTTATTTGGTAACGCAGAAGAAGAAGAAAACCAGTGAACATTATTATCAAGCCAAGTAAATGTTTGACGTCTGCGTTCAGAACTAAGCTGTTATAGCAGATGAGTTTCACGCCATCGGAGCCTGTAGACGTAGAGGATTTAGTCAAGGGGAGGTGGTTAAATCTTATTTGGGAACGCAGAAGAAGAAGAAAAAACCCAAATTAAACAAATCATTAATATACAGCTAAAATCGTAGCTGAGAAAGACAAGTTCAAAAGATATTTTGACAGTTTTCTAAATCGTTGTTCAAATAACGATGATACGTGATATTTTACTAAAGTTTAATTCATTTGAAGGGTACAGCTAAAATCCATAATCAAGACTAATCATACGGTATATACTCTCCCATAAGTCGACCCCCCCCACTATATGTCTAAACATGACCAATGGTCTACAAATGATCTTGACGCTACCGCTACATGTACATGAACACCATTGTTAGTTTTTAGATAAACTGCAACTATTAATAATTAAATTAATTAAAATAAACTCAATGACGTCATCACCAACATACAAAAATGATGACGGGTAATTTGGTCGTTCATTCAGTTTAACTTTCCGTGGATACGACCATCGATAAAAAAAATCCCCAACAACCCCGATTGACATTATAACATGGTTACCAAGGTAACATTCATAAGCCTCGACGCTAAAATATGAACCTTGCTACCCAATAACCTCTTCACATTTCAAGCAAGAACTTTTATTAAAATCGCGAAACGCAGCCGGGCTAAATTCACCTTGCAACAGCATGTTCAAATTGGGCGCAGTATTGATTTGAAGAAAACACGATGACGGAAACCCATGGCAGAGGTTACAGTTGAAATTCACACAAACCGCAGGCATATTGCTTTGACAAGCAGACACGACACCAAGCATCATTTCACAAATAGTTCATAAGCAGGGAATCAGTTCAAACGAGAACTGGGCGTCCAATATAGGACTTGTATTCCATCAACTGCAGAACCGTGCACTCCAAAATACCCCATCAATGCGCCAAAAGCAGGCTGCACACTGCTCTTATAGAGGTTGACATTTTTGGTTACATTTGAACCCGACGTAGGGCCTGGGTGTGTTCTTAATTAACAGAAGGACATAAAAAAAACCCAGTCGTAACCTGTAACTGCCCAATTGTCCGTGGTCCACAGCTTCAGCACGTAGCTTCACTTGAGGGAGGAGTATGTAGTAGTGTTAGAATAAAGTGCTCCTACTGGCAACAGCTAGTGGGAATTTCAAGTTGGTAGAGCACTGGACTATCAAATGGAGAGTCATGGTTCAAATCCCTTCAGTGGAGCTAGAGATTTTTTGTTTACAATTTTGTTAAACAAAAATTATGGTTTGCTAGTAAAGTTTTGTACAGGAAATATCTGAGATGCAATATTTAAAACTTATTTTGTGACTTGTATTATGTTGCGTTCAAACGACAAAACAATCATATTCAAAAACCGATCTCTAAATAGGGTATCAAGAAATTTAGGTGGGACGAAATATCAACATACGTTTTGAGCAATGAATACCAAACATGGAGTCCATTGAAGAGACAGATCGCACAATGTTGACCTACAACATAACTGCTATAAACTTACTATAAGCCAACAACATCTCTAGTTATGAGCAGGCGAGATCTTGGTTTTACTTTGTCACACATCAATATGATAAAACAAACCGCGTAAGAAGGTCGTTTTATCTGTAATCGGGTCTCATCAAACACCGCGGCAGATCCAAACGTCTGGCGAGAACTATTACAGAATACCGTAACGAGGCAAATCTCGAAAGCGTGTTTACTAAATCACGCCAACTCCGTTTCACTGGGACAAGTGCAGGTCGTAAATTCTCCGATACCGACTCCCTACCTTGTCGCAGAGTTTGGGCTAAACTTTGAATCTGTCCCATAGATCTGGCGTTTAGATAAGAGATCATGCTACAATGTTAACATCAAAGGCAAGTGAAGAGACCCTTAAAGCGCTGTTCAGATCGTCTAAGAGACGGAAAAGAGAAGTTTTAGTTTACAGATTTAGGTTTAAAAGCCGCTCTGACATATCCCCAGGCTTGTAAAGTTTATGTGTTGAATTCAGATCTGACATATCCAAGGCTTGTAAAGTTTATGTGTTGAATGCAGATCTGTACAAGGTAGCGTGTAGTGGTCACAAATGGGTCTAAAGTAAACACATTTCATCTTGTAACAGCGGACAGTCTGTTCGTCGAGAGTACCTGATATTCTATAAAACTTAGCACAAATTCATACACTTTCTAAATGATCACCAGATTGTAGAAAGCTTCTAAATGTTTTGTTCATTGCTACATTGAAAGAAACTGGAAAGCAACAGAAGCGTGTTACCATTAGAATATGTTTGTGAATATGACTTAGCAACAACGTAGAGTTAGATAACAATTTAGTAAAAGTAATGTTTGATTTAATTAACGACGCCACTGGAGTACATTGATTTTTATCTTGTCATCGGCTATTCTGACACATTTCTTCAGAGGAAACCCTGTCCCGCAATATAGGCTACTCTCTTACAATAAGGTCAATGTCAAGTTGTTTAATATCAACGTTCAGAGCCAGGCTGTTATAGTGTTATGGCAGACGCCTATCACAGGCGCAGTTTATGCTTTTAGTCATCTACCGCGTCTGGGACAGGGAAAAAAGGGGAAGGAGCAGAGGGGGGCACGGTCACACTAACGAAAACAAGTGAGATTCTGCTAGCTCAGTCTTGCGACTTGAGTGTGAGTGATGGTGTGACGGCTTTTGGAATTCTAAAAAGAAATGTGTCAAAATTACCATTTATGTATGACGTCCAATAGCCGCTGATAAGATAAAAAATCAATATGCTCTAGTGGAAGTAAAGATTTTTTGTTTAACGACGCCATTGGAACACATTGATTTTTATCATCATCGGTTATTGAACGTCATTGATATGGTAATTTTGACACACTTTTTAGAAGGAAACACGTATTTTGAACAATACGTTTTAATTAATAAAATAACGATTTAATAAAATCGTTAGAAATTGTTTCATAATGTAATAATTCTATAATTTTTGAGTACATGACCGTGCTTTTTAAACACTCAGTTGGGAGTATTAGCCTCCATAGCAACACGAGATTCTATTAACACGGCTTGTTTAAAGGAAATGCTGCGAGGGAAGGGGAATCTGTTACAGAAAATACACATTTACATATATCTTTGTGCGACAAGCGTAATCTTAATTGTTGGGTGGTGAAGTGGCGAGCAGAGTTGCTTAGAGAACCAGTCGACTAGACGGGTTATTTGGTTTGCTTTCTGAATCGCCACGATCACTAACATTACGCACGACATGGGCTCCCAGAAAAAGTGGAGGAAGTTAATGGCATGTAACAATGGGAAGATTAGCTATCACACGCATTTCGCATTTCGCTTTGGCCGCGTCGCTTGTGCGCTTTCAAAAGAAGATGCTGCACAAACTGTTTGATTGAATAACAGTCGATTCGGCCACGAAGATCGACACGACTGGTTCTGTTAATCCCTTCCGCTTGTTGCCAGTCACAACACGGCAATCGACAATAGACCAATATCACTCTGTCCCAATTATGCTAATATTTGGACGTCGCATAAAAGGCCAATTACTCTCTGGCATAAGTAGCTCCCTCTATCGGAAAATAAAGAGAAAAGTACACGCATGGAAATCAATTGGAGCAATTCGTATCGTGTTCACATGTGCTAAATGCGCCATGGTATAAGTATTTCTTTCTTTTTTCAGAAATTAATTAAAAATAAAAGGGAAAAAATTAGTGTGTGAGTATGAGTGCGTGCGTGAGTATGAGTGCGTGTGAGTATGAGTGCGTGTGAGTATGAGTGCGTGTGTGTATTAGCTTTGACAGTATGAAAATTCAACAATATAGGATTCGACAGGGTTAGACAACACCAGGTTAAAACATACTCAGAAAGGTTTATGCGAATGCAGAGTATACAAGTTAAAACATGCCAAATGGTCTTGAGCATTAAGTTTCCAAAAAGCGAACTCGAAAGACCAACACAGAATCAATCAGGAGCATGAGCATGAACATACATTTACGTGCTTCTATCAGATAACTGTTCAAGCACGCTCCCATACCAGCACCAGGAGTTGTTCCCAGTGGAAAATGGGGGGGGGGGGTATGGGAAATAGAGGCTATGGAATTTATAAATTAATTATTGAATTTGGACTTATAAAAAATATGTTTTGAGCCAAACAAATTCTGTGTGCTTTGTCAAATTTTTTTTAGCGTTACGATAACAATTTGTGCCCAATTTGTTAGAGTTGGTCTAAAGAATAAACAATAAAGGGCTAAAATAAAATTTAAACGCCAGTCCTAAAACGACCAGAATCATATCGTGAACTAAACCAATTTACTGGATATCATATGTCTTTTTTTGGGATAAAAATTCTTATTTGCATAAACTTGCGGTTAAATCACTATCAATATTAACTGACACCAAATGTGTTACCTTTGCCACTTGCATCTGAAAGAACGAGTTAAGAAACACCTTTTATTAAATTTATACAGTGTTAATTAACTTCAACGATAGTTAAATATTCAGTTTTCAACAGAAAGGATTAGCCTGTATTTGAACCATATGTTCTTCTCTGATAAGAAATGTTTTTTGTAGACAATTTATTTTTGGTGTTTCAAGGTTAGCGTTGGCTTTATTGTAGGAATTAATTATGAAATCTAAGTACATGTCCTATGTATCGAATATTTAAAAATTATGCAATTTGATAACCACAAAAATAAGTTCTAATTCCCTAGCATCATGTTTTATTGAAATGTTCAAATTAATTTAAAATGTAACCAGAAATCCAATATATACGATATAACTGATGATTAAAAAACAATCAAAGTACTCTAGTGGCATCGTTAAATAATACAAACTTTACTAAATAATATCAGAATGACCAATTGACCATACATTTGATGTCCAATAGACGATGATTAAAAGCAATTAATGTGCTCTAGTGACATCGTTAAATAATACAAATTTTACTACTAAAACTATCAGAATGACCATAATTATGTTTGACGTCCAATAGATAATTATTAAACAGCAATAAATGTTCTCTAGTGGCGTCATTAAATAAAACAAACTTTACTGAAACCCTGTCAAAATGTTTGACGTCCAAAAGCCATAGTGTTCTAGTGGCCCCATTTAGATTCAGGTAAATCTGTTATGGCTACCATACACAGCGAGCTAGCTGCTTAACAAATGGTAACGAACATTTTGCTCAGCAGATAGCTCTAGAGAACGGTAGGCATTAACTGCTTCTATCAGAAAACCTGCTCAAGTACGCTCTCAGGGGATCAGCCTCTGACAAAACTAGGGACCTCTCCCAATGAGACACCCAGTCCAAGGCAGGACGATTCATTATACATTTTACTTCATATACTAAACAAGTTTGTATAAAGGTCATATATAGTGGATTCTGTCTAAACCAGATTCACTTGAGACCAATGAAATATGCTTGTTTAGAAAGAGTGCCGGTATAGACAAATTACATCCAGAGTTACAGTAGCTGGATGGGACTTTAAAATCATGCTGGTTTACACAGAAATCCGGATTAGACCAGCTTGTTTTGGCGGAGTGTCCGTATAGACAGATTTCATCCAGTTATAGAGTTGGACGGCTTTAAAAAATCTTGCTGGTTTACACAGAAATCCGGATTCGACCAAACCTGCTTTAGACAACAGAGTGCAATGTATAGTCGAATACAGACCTTCGTATGTAAAGAGTGCAATGTATAGTCGAATACAGACCTTCGTATATAAAGAGTATCACGAAAAAAGAGTTAAAACAAATATTTAAATGTTTTGATTTAATGCACTTTCTAATTAAGATCCGGTTCCACTGCAACAGTGGGTGTGAAAAGGAAATCGGTTTGTCTGTCACCCGCGATGCTTTCTTTAGACGCAGAGCGTGTTGGTCTTGTTTTGAGAGACTCGTTCAGCAATTAATCGTCTACAGAATCAGTTTGCAGAGATGTGAGGCTCGCGAGTCGAGTTCTGTGGATGCACACGCATCGATTAGCATAAAATAGCAAATTTATCATTCTGCTAGTTGTCTGCATTCCACAAACACTGGGCTGAGACCATTGTTGCCACGCACCTGCAGTCAATTCACAATTCTTCCGAACAATTAACTTTTTCAGACATTCGCCCATTTTGACATCGACCGCCGAGCAGTCAAATCTGCATTTGTAAGCCCGAGATGATAAAATATGAACGGAGAACAATCGAACTGGGAGATATTACTGAATGGAGAGGGAGACAATGCTTAGCAACATTATTCTCTATTAAGTGCTCTTTTTGCTTATTTTTATGGAGGATATCTTTGCCTAACAAACCATGAGGATCCGTGCAAAGGCGTGAAAAATGCAAAATTCCGTTTTGTTTCCAGTATAATGGTCAGGAAACTGGAAACTATATCGTTCAATAATGTTGCTGGGTTCTGTCGTAAAAGCTTCAATATTGCATATGTTTAAAACCAGATATTGGAAGTATTTCTCTCATGTAATTATAAGTTATGTGTTTTCAATGTTGGTCATTTTCTTTTGGAATTGGTAGATGAAATACATTTTTGTTTACAGAACGAAAATAAAAAAGCTAAATTTATTTTATTATTTTATTTAAACATTAGTTAAATGTAGGATTATACATACATGTATAGATAATTATTATACATGTAATTATTGTAGTATTTTGTACCTTGAAGAAACATTTCTGTTCAAAACGAAGAAAAAAGTTAAAAGATAATTTAAGCCAACTGAATAGGCAACTATAACTGAAATTATATAAAAAAATTAAGTATCAAACAAATAATAATAATAATAATAAATAAATAATAATAATAATGATGATAATGATGATGATGATGATAATAATAATAATAATGATGATAATACATACTACTACTACTACTACTACTAATAATAATAATAAATTCAAAAAGAAAAAAAGGAGTCCACTATAAATAAAATGATTCTCGGTCATATATTCGTTTGTTCGTTCATTCTTTCTTTCATTCGTTCACAAGATTCAATAAAATTATCATTGACCTCTGTCCGGTACCATTATACTCATTAAACCGCGGAAATGGTTTTGTATTTTCAATTAGGTGTCCAAAATTTGAACAGAAGTAAAATTATTTACTGCGGGATAACCAAACGTATTGTACTACTATACTAAACACATATTTGGTTTAGGAAAACAATTTACATTCGGGATACACCAATAAATGAGTTAAGTCGTTTAGAATATAACACCTGTCAATTTTTCCGTGTCGGCTGTTTTCGGAAAAACAATATAACAGATTTTGTTAGGACAATTGCACTTAATATTATTTTTACCCGTTCAAGCCCCTGGCGATGTTTGCACCATGCAGCAATAGAAAGAAAGTACTTTTATAAATTACCAACGTAAAACAGGCTTTTGAATATGAACAAATATATTCTTTGGAATTTAAATTTTTCAAAAGGTATCAGAGAACGGTTACATCTTTGAAGTTTCCTTTTTATATTTTTTTCAAGTAAAATTCTTTTTTTTTCAAACGTTACAACGGAAGAGTCAATATTGTGTTTCGCTGTAGTACATAACTCTTCAAACACACACGTGCAACTTCTATTTCTGAAATAAAGATTTTTTTTTGTATAATCTATTTATATGTTTTGAGAAATTCTAAAATAAGAAATATGGTCAAGGTCAAGTTGTTTAACGTCTACGTTCAGAGCCAGGCTGTTATAGCAGATGCCTCTCGCAGGCGCAGTTTAAGAAAGACAGCAGTAAGTTTATTTTATACAGTGACGTTGTGTGTGAAAATAGTGCATATTACAGTTATACTTACACGCGGAAGAATACACACAACGGATTCTTAAAGCCGTCGTGATGAGTTTACAAGTTATGAACCAAAACATTTAAAAACAATTATCCCCACAAAATAAAAATAAAAACATGTACCCCTCCCCCCAAAACAAAAACAACAACAAAAACAACAAAAAACAAAACAATTAATAATAATAATAATAAAAACCAATTATAAAAAACCTACAACATCTTTGCGTGCTTTGTTCAGAAAACTGTTCAAGCACATATGCCATGGTTCCAACCTCTGATTTCGTTAGAACAGTATGAACCACATGTGGCAGTCAATATTTAACCAACAATAATTATTATTATTATTTTTTTCCAACTAATTGAGAGTCATTTTGTCCAAATCATACAATAGTGAAATTAAAGTGAGACAAATCAGCGACTCATTTATCACAAACGTCAGAAATTCCGCAAAAAACTGCCAAACCACAAACATCTGCCACAAGAAAATTATGTAATGCAACTGATGTCTGTGTAGAATATTATGAAATTAAAGCAGAGGTGCTGAACAGTGTGCTTACCTGTGTGTTTACCACAGATCGATAGGTATTACAACACGTGCAGTTTCTCAAATACACGACAGCTCTTGCACTATTGCCTAAATATATTACATGAAATTTCACTATAAAATGTTTTATTAAAATATTCACAATTTCCTGATTTAATAGTTGTACACCATATTGGATATTGTGTTGTCTATGTTTCTTTTCCCCTCCTTCTCTTTCTCCTATATCTTTATTTTTTCTCTCTCTCCTTCCACACAAGTTCACACACGCACGCACACGCCACACACAGACACAAATACACATACACAAGATACATACAAATACACACACATACACGCAAACACATATACACAAATACACACTCACACACAAACACACACACACAGTCACACACATACACAAATACACACATACACACATATACAGATAAACACATACAAATACACACATACACTCAGACCATGCACAAATACACACACATACACTCACACACATACACTCACACACACCCTCACACACGTACACGTGTGTGTGTGTGTATCTCTGTGTGAGTGTGTGGTTTTGTCCACACATAATAAAATTACTACTCTTTTAGCAATAAGGGAACTTTTACACGCCATTGTCTTTATGGTAAATGGTCAAACAGATCATGTACATGACCTTCCCACCGTCTTTATTTTTCTTATCACTTTTCAAGGAGTCATAAAAATTGTCTACATTCATTTGAATTTACAGTGACCAACACGAACACCTCTTAAAGTGCCACAATCGATTGTCAATATGTGAACTTTGCGACTAGAATCGTCTTGCATGTTACGCGTGTCGTAAATGAGCAACCCAGAGAACATGTGCGCTCTTCTCTCATTAACTCATTTATTCCCTGTCTGCCTCTCTTTCCCACTGCTTTTCTGTTTCTCTCTCATTAACTCATTTATTCCCCATAGATTTCTCTTTCTCTCTCTCTTTCTCCCTATCTCGCTGTGATGCGTCTCCTCTGTTTAAAAAGCTCGTAAAAGTCGAGTATGAGGGACGGTGTTGAAAAGCTATGCTAACACAGCATCGTGTTGAATCCACTGCCTCTCACAGCCGCCTGCCCGCCGAGACTCGCGTAGGAACACTTAGACGTCACAACGCAGTACAAACAAATGATCGGCCGTCTGCGGATCATCTCGCCTTAAATCCCCCGAGTCCATTGTCGGCAATACGAGCCCATTGTGGCCAATACGACTGCGGCTTTTGAAACGGCGTGAAATGTGCCATTATTATGAATATGAGCACTCACTGACGAACTCTTTGATACCTTTCTTCTGCCTACAATACACCTCCCCTGCGCCGTTTCACGACTTGTACCTTTTTCCGTCTCTGTTACGACTTCATCTTTCAGCAATATCATTTCCATGCTCCAATCTGCTTTCCCGTTGTGTAGCGAGACTTGTGTGCCCTCTTTTTCTTGTCCTAATCTCGGCTTTGCGGATTTTGTGGACGATCGCCCACCCTGCCTGGCCGAACAACTGCACACCTGGGCTCCTTGGTTTATCGTCACCGGCCACAAAGCAGGAAGGTGAACCAGATCACACCAACAAACAACATAGTCTTTCTCGATCTGCATTGACTGTGTGCATCAAAGCATAGTTTGAACATACTTAGAGCATACTTAAAACATATCCCACAAGAACCGAGATTCAAGCGGGCAGGAAATATTCTACTATTGATGCTGTACACGTGCGTTGTGTATTTTAACCACAACAACAACAACACATTTGTATGCACATAATTATACTAATAGTCAAACCTGTCTTAAGCAGCCACACGAGGAAGTAACAAAAAGTGGCCTATTAAGTCAGGTGGCTGCTTAATACAGGTTATGTTGTACTAAATTAGCTTATTTGGGAGAAACTAATGGTGACCGTTGAAGACAGGTGACTGCGTAATACAGGTGGCCGCTTACATAAATTTAAAGATAAGCAAAACTGAAAGTTCCCGTCCTGGGTAGGGTGTCCGGCAAAGTCGGACATCGTGCCCAGGAGGGGCGTGCTTGAACACCTTTTAATGATGTAAGCACGTTAAAAAAAATTCCATTCCAGTCCAAACAGAAATCTTTATTAAATGAAACGTTTCGGTTTACATAAACTTGACATTTTTTTTCAACAACTTTGCCACTTGATCTTAGTGAATGAGATTACAGTTTGGAAATCTGCTGTCAGAATCATCCTTTGTCGTCCAAGATTGATGGCGTGAAATTCACCACGGGACTTCGACAGGGAGTCTTCCTCTTTGCCGTATCATTGCCCAAGACAATGAATCCCTCCGCTGATTTGAATTTTATTGGCTGGAGTCAACCAGGAATTACAAAGTAGTCCCCTGGGTTGTCCATCACCATTGTTACTGGCCAATATGTGATTTCTTCCATCGTTTAACTAGTTAGAGATCCGCGTAATGCTATTGGTTGTGCCAATCGATTAGGGCTGTGAAGGTGTTTGTAGTCTTATGGATGCTGTCATTCTGCTCAATTACTCGCTCGATTGTACGTATCGACAGAGCATTCACAGATAATAAATGATTGATCGGGTTTCTTTGGTTTTGTGGTGGGTTTTCAAAACGGCGCTTTGATTAGTCGATACCTATCTACATAGTACGGAACTTCAGCGAGAGAGTTAGAAAGAGAGAGTGAGCGGTAGAGAGAGAGAAAAGAAGAGAGATATAGAAAGAGATAAAAATACACAGAGAGAAAGGGAGAGATAGAAATAGGGAGAGAAAAAAGGAAGAGAGAAAGCGACAGAGAGATAGAAAGAGAGAGATAGAGCGAGTGAGAAACAGAGGGAGAGCGAATGATATAGATATTCAGAGTAAAAGCGAACGAAAGAAAGAGAGACATAGAGAGACAAAGACACAGAGATAGATTGACATAGAGATAAAAAGAGTGAGACAGAGAATGAAATAGATAAATATATAGATAGGTAGAGAGAGGAATAGAGATAGTCTAAGATATAGACTGAGAGAGAAAGAAAGAATGAATGAAAGAGTGGGAAAAGAGAGAGAGAAAGAAAGGATTAACAATATTTGTTTTTAGAAAAAAAACGTGTTTTCCTTTACATATAAAAACTTTATCCCATACTGTTACCACATGTACTATATCACCTAGGTTCAGACATATTTATTAAATGTACAGAATTGTTTTTGTTAATTTAGAACTAATAACACTTTTAATACGACTGTTTTAAATTGTTTTCATAGATGCACAGAGATAATATTAATAAAAATTAATAAAAACTTCCTTTTATCAGTGTAAAACGACAAAGCTATTCGCGAATTCCGTTACTGTGGACAATCTTTTTTTATCGTATAGTTGAACCTGCAATAATATTTAACCGCTGACATAAAAGCTGAACTAAAAGAGTTTATTATTGACTGGAGTCCACTATTCATACACACAAACCGTTTACAAAATAAACTTCTTAGAGACGTCACCGAAAAACACGAATATGTATACTGAACAAAAAAGAAAAGAAAGTGAATTCTTTTTGCTCAAATTTATTCCACGTTTGAATTAATTTTAAAATAAATAAGTGTTTGATAAACTTGATATTATACTATTATTTCTAACTCATGTTATTTTTAACAATATATTACGGAATTGATTATGTTGTGATAAAATTGTATACTAAAATATTTGCATTTCTTTTGTTGTTTAGTATACATACGGCGAAATGAACTGATTTTCTTAGACTAGTTCACTTCTTTGGCCACCGGTGTAGTACTTAGTTCAGCGCATACGGCGTCTTTGAAGAATTTTTATTAGTTTTTTCTTTTATTTCTTAACAAACATAGCTGTCGATTAAAGCTCAATTAGGGGTCGCTGTGGTTGGAGGGACATTGTCGATGCTTAACACACCCTGGCCAGTGCTCTGTTCACGTTTATAACGCATCACATGAACTCAAAAAATAATAATTTTCTTTTAAAGGGTCATTTGTAATTTTGAAATAACAAACTTCGTCAACAATGAGGTTATTAAATGCATTTCATAATGAAAGGGTTTTCTTTTTATTCGAGACAGAAACTCATCTCTGTTTGTTTGTAAGAAATGCAGAAAGTAATTGTTCTTCTTGACTCGAATAAGGTTTAACGTGCTTACATCACTAAATAAGTGTTAAAGCACATTGTTCTTCATGGTGGCTTTGCATATGCACCGCAGCAAATAATATATTTCCAGGTCGGAGTAAAAGCTTCTGCGTCTATGATTGGTAGTAATAAGTGAAAGTGTTTATTTTTGAAATAGCATTGTCTATGACGTGTTAATTCATAAACTTTTTTTTACTCAGCAATTGTTATGAAAGGTACATTTTATATTGAAAGATGTGTGGGGTACAATAAAAACATTCTAACCTCTTTTGTGCAAAAATGGGAGTGGGTAGTCTTTAAATATCTTACAATTACTATGTCTTTCATATCGATTTCTAGTCACTAGAATAATAATGATGATAATATAATAATAAATACTAGTAATAATAATAATGATAACAATAGTACTACTACTGCTGCTGCTACTGCTACTGCTACTACTGCTACTACTACTACTACTACTACTACTACTACTACTACTACTACTACTACTACTACTACTACTACTACTACTACTACTGTTTCTGCTATTGGTGCTGCTTGTATCACTTTTATTACTATTTTAACGGAAACATTTAGCGTAAATTAACACACGTCCAAATTTCAAATATTTCTGATAAGCTAATAAACGTATCCGAAGAATTCCGGATGATTCCGATATGTATAGCGTTTACTGACGAACACATCTGAAGAGTTCCGAACAAGGACGATCAATACCCGTCGTTCATTAACATCATAACAAAGAGAGCCCAAATTGGTGAACATTTTATTCCTAAACTGTCTGCCTATCAAATTAAAAATTAATTATTTATGCTGTTTAGATCAAATGGATGTTTTCTTTTTTACTTCGATTAAAAATATTTCTCATCAACTAATGGGCATTTAATGTTGAGGCTGAGAGTTTCACTGAAGATAGGAAATAAAGATTGTTCTGAGTCGTTATGCACATCGTTTACTTTTCATATCAGATGCCATTTCCATCTTATTTGCATTTCATATAGCAGAGGCATAATACATTCTTTTTACAACGTGTCTAGTCCATCAATATCATTTTTAGGGATTCAAAAATTACGACAATAGATCGTGCTAGATGCGTTGATTTGATCGTAAAACTGCGTTATTTTACGTGTTTTTATCACTAATAGACTTGCTAATTCCATGATCTCGCATTTTACGTGTTTTTATCACTAATAGACTGGCTAATTCCATGATCTCGCATATGATGATTTTTCTTCTTTTATTACATTGTTCGTAATAATAGTTCACACGTTGTTATGCAGTCAGAATGATATTAATGTAAAATTATATATTACTTGTTTTTTTCTTATTATTTATGAAGATTACTGGGAAAAAAACCTGACAAATTTTTCTTTGAAGTTATGGCTACCACTGAACTAAATTTAACAAATTCTTTTCCTATGATCTCTGTCATATGAAGTGCTTCTACTGGCAATATTTAACAAGAGTTTTCTTATTAGTTGGTAGGGTGAGGAACTCACGAACAAAATCATTGTTGAAATTCAGTTTAATGGAACGTTAGGAACTGTGAAACTGTGATGTAGTCAGTGGCGGATCCAGGAATTCCATTTAGGGAGCCCAATGGCATAAGCCTAAGTGGCACAAACGTTCCCTAAAACATTTCCAAAAAAATAATTGAAAAACATAGGGAAGGGCCGGGACACTGGGCCCCTTAGATCTGCCTATAGATCGTAGTTCCCAAGACTTCTACCTCATCGTGACATTTTAACCCATTTTTCATCTTTAACTATAGTCTTATTTTTGTTCTCACTAATTATTCACTGATTACACTGATCACAAACATGTTTTCATTTGTGTAATCAGGTTTTTATTACCAAAAAAACCCTCCTTATAGCCAATCAAATTGCGTGTGTTATTATATGTGAATGCTGATACATGTTTAAGTCTGATTATAGCGTATTGATATCTGACATTACCACTGGATAAAATAATGACGTAATTACGTTAGATGATACAGAAACAGATAGTTAACGCATCATTGTGTAATACAAGTAGCTATAGCGGGATGCTCAAACTACTTTAAAACATGCTAAATAAGGAAACGTGATGATTTTTTCTTCTCTGTTCCAGTGGGCGAATGGATGGCTGTAAAATGGTTATAGTTAATTGGTTGCTAGGAGATTGCCCCTATTGTCACTAGAGTGAACTGTCACGCTATAATTATATGATGAGTTTTAGCAGTTCACCACGTGTATGATGAAGTAATGTTACTGATTTTATTTATATTATTAAAGACCAAACACATATATATTAAAATACTACAGCTACTGCTACTACTATTACTACGTCTACTACTACTACGACTACTACTATTATTACTACATGTACTACTACTACTCCTACTGCTACTATTGCTGTTATTGTTGCTATTTCTGCTGCTACTACTACTACTACTACTACTACGACGGCAAGCTTTTAAAAGTAAAACATGATTGGTTTTCTCATTGTTGAACCGTTCCAACCAGTTCTCCACAACTGGTTCATCAAATGTCGTGGTATGTGCTGTCCTGTCTATATGGGAAAGCGCATATAAAAGAATCGTTACTGCTTATCGAAAGGAGTAGCCTATTTGCGGCAGCGGGTTTCCTCTAAAAGAAATGTGTCAAAATGACCATACGAATGACATCCAATAGCCGATGTTAAACAAAACAAGCTTTAGTTTTCTCAATGCTGATTCGGCAACAATATGACAACAGGGCCAGCTTCCTAAACTAGTCTTGAACAATGAACCAATAATACGTACTTAATAAAATAGTTTAATAGAGCATAAATAATTGAATAAAGATAAAAAATATTTAGTATCCCTAAATAGTTTTCAAAAATGTTAATTAACATTGCACAAATTTAACCTAGCATCAAGTCATGATGTTTCACGTCTACATTCAGAGACAGGCTGTGTATAGCATACGCCTTTTCCGGGCACCGTTTATGGTTCAAGCCATTCTCTTTATCCGCGATCCTGCCATCTTATTCATTTAGACGTTTATAATTTTCTTAATTTTTGTCGTATTCCATATATTGAACTATCGACATATTTCCATGACTGAACATAATATGATTGCTCATTTACTATGTAATTAATTCATCATTTACAGCTCATAAAGGCAAGTGAAAATTTGCAGATGGACAGATTGTACATTTCGCCACGGGTATCGAACAAATATGACACAGTAATGTCTTCGCCACGGGGTATTGGCTGGAAAACAATGCGGATGTTGACAGTCGTTAACGTTTGACATGTGGAAGCGACCCGGTGTCGCAGAATATAGTTCCCATGAGAATAACTGACCTTGACTTGACAGTGCGCATGTCATACTTGACCAGGGTTAAAGAAACTACTTGATAAAAATACGTTAATGAAGTAATTAAATAGCTGGCCGTTGGTCAATGGGTCAATGTCTTTTTATTCATGTCCATTGATGGATGAGCTACCAGGGCCCAGTGGGTATCAATAGTGATAAAGCCATTTCACGGTGCACTTGGATTTAGTGTCACTGTTTTACAAAATACCTGGATTATTAATTACTACATGTATCAATGTTTTCACATTATGCTTCAATTTCAATGTCCTTGTTTTTATTTGTTGGTATTGTTGGTATTACATTGTATTATCTATATCAAGTGTCATTATCCAGGTATATATAAACTTGAAGTGTCATTATCCAGGTATATATAAACCTGAAGTGTCCCGCTTCTGTATTACCTCTGTTAAAATATCGCACTAAAATATAAACCTGAAGTGTCACGCTTCTGTATTACCTCTGTTAAAATATCGCACTAAAATATAAACCTGAAGTGTCACGCTTCTGTATTACCTCTGTT
>JAUTWP010187916.1:0-17573 GCA_033042655.1 Cyathermia naticoides | reverse complement strand
TCCCTTGCTGCTTATGGAAAAAGGTAGCGGGTTTCCTCTCTTCTACTAACATTAATATCTGTCCTGGACAGACAGCTTAGGAAGCTTTGTGTGCCCATGACAGCGTGCTTGAACCTTAATTGGATGTAAGCACGAAAAAAATATAACTAACAATTATTTCAATTTCAAAAATGAAAAAAAATGAAAAAATGTGACAGCAATATTCAGTATATTCATTAGATAACTCATTATTCCATCCTTCGCTGTCAGTATCCCAACAGACAAATAGGCTTCGGAAATGTTGTTTTTTGTTGTTGTTGCAGAGGTAGCGGGATCCAATGCTCCCCTGAGATTGTAGTGTAGAAAGTTTGTTTTGTTTATCGACGCAACTGGAACACATTGATTTGTATCTTATTAGCGGCTATTGGAAATTTTGACACATTTCTTTTAGAGAAAACCAGCTGTCGCCAAATAGGCTACTCTCATCGATAAGCTGCATAGACAGAACAGCACATACCATGGCCTTTGATGAACTAGTTGTGGATCACTGATTGGAACGGAAAATAGCCCAAACTGCAGCGGGTTCCACTCAAATGGATCGCTCCGACGACCGACTTGTAGCGTCGAAGGATCGAACCACCTTGGTTGACAGTTTTCTTTGTTTTTTCTCTCCTTTCAATTGTGATACACTGGAGTCCGCTGAAACCAGATTCAGTTGGGACAAGCAAAATAGATTGTGTCCAATGTTAAGTAGCTGCGTGGAATCTAAAGGAATGCTGGTTTACACAGAAATCCAGCTGAGACAAAATTAATTCTGATTTAGACAAAGTTCACTGTATGTGTTATTCTTATGATTCATACACAATATGTACCCACCCCCAAAAGAAACGATACCAAGATTCTGAGAGACTGCTGAAGAAAAAAAAAACATGTTGCATGTTCAAAATATTTATATTCATGAGAATTAAATTCTTTTCACAACATGTCAAAACATCATTCAAATTAAAACAATTCTTTAAACATTCAATGGTGCATATTCATGTTTTGGTTTTTCTTTAGTAATCTCTCAGAACCTTGGTAGCTTTTCTTTTGGGGGTCAGTATATATTGCTATTAATGGGAACATGCAATATGTTCCCTGAAACGGTCATAATGACCATTTGTTTGAAGTCCAATAACAGATTATTAAACATTCAATGTGCTTTAGGGGGTCGTTAAACAAAATAATATTTACGTGTTTTTCTCTATAATAGGCAATCTACTAGCCATAGGTTCTTGATGAATAATGATTTCTTTAAATATTTGCAAAACTGGTTTTATCATGATAGCAGCTTTCTCCGTGAAAGATGTTCATTGTAGATTAAATGTGTCTACACCAGATAGCATGCAACATTCGATTAATTCAAGTCTGAATTGCACTCTGAGACTGTTAAGTTTCACGATGCCACTGGAACACATCGATTTTTATCTTAATATCAGCGGCTATTGGACGTAATTCATTTTGACACATTTCTTTTCTTTAGAGGAAACCTGTCATCACATAGGCTACTCTTTTCGATAAGCAACAAGGAATATTTTATAATGTATGCACTTTCCCACATACAGCACATACCACGGCCATTGATGAACCAGTTGTGGAGCACACGTTGGAACGGAAAATATCCCAAACTGCAGATGTCCACTAAGAAGGTTCGACCCGACAACCGATCGCTTCAAAGGCGGGCACCCTACCGACTGGGCTACATCCAGCTCATTCGATCAATTTAAGTCTGTATTGCACTCTGACTTATTTTAAAGACGTAACATTATTGCTGAACATATGTTACATCGGCTAGAAAAGTACAGATGTTTTAGACATAATAACGTAGAGGATGGTTTAGTCGTTAAAACTATTGACGATTTTTTAAAGGTTTTAGAACTCTTATTGGCATGATTTTGTATAAAATTGGAGAACGGAATATGTTTAGAATAATCATCGCATGCAGGGGATTAGGTTGTTTTTATTATGACGGGTGCTACACGCGAAGGAAGATACTTCAACGTTCGCGAACACCTGATATCATAACTTGTTTTGTAATTGTTCATAAAAATAGCATCAATCCCTTTAAAACAAAATGCCGTTTTGGGTATTTTCCTTTCCAAACAGTGCTCCACAACTGGTTCACCAAAGGCCGTAGAATGTGCTGTCCTGTATGTGTGAAAGTGCATATAAAAGATTCCGTGCTGCTTATCGGAAAGAGTAGCCTATATGGCGGCAGCGGGTTACCTCTAAAAGGAATGTGTCAAAATGACTATCATTTTATGAATGAGGTCCAATAGCCGATGATAAAATAAAAATTGATGTGGTCCAGTGACGTCGTTAAACAAAACAAACTTTAACTTTACATTAAAACAAGATTTATTGTTTTCTTTTTACTGCACATGTCGATCAACATCTACCAGGAAACATTGCTAGTGCATCCTAGTGTCACTTTAATTCTACAGCCCATGTTAATTTGTCACCTCAGTATTTTCGTTCTCAGAGCCTGTCAGAACTGACCGTTGTGGCATGAAGTGCAAATTAGCAGCATGAGCGACTCACACTCTGCAGCGCTCTGACAGTGCTAATAAATTAAACATACTTGTACACAGGGTGCTAATTGCTAGCTCGCACTAGCTCGTTTATTTCTTCTACTTCGCTACGTACTACGTCTCGTACGCAGTGGTCAACGTCGTTTGCTGTCATCGTGGAGATGTCAAGGTCGCTGATATCATAAAGTGGACCGGCCTCCGTGGCCGAGTGGTTAAGCTATCAGGCTTAAGGCTGGTAGGTACTGAGATCGAATATCTCAGTCGAGGTATGGAATTTTTAACCTCGGTATCGACTCCAACCCAGGCTCAATGGATAGGTTTCCACTTGCAGCGACCAATAGTTCCATAACTGGTTTAACAATGGCCATGGTATGTGCTATCCTGTATATGGGACAGTGCATATAAAAGATCCCTTGCTGCTTATGGAAAAAGGTAGCGGGTTTCCTCTCCTCTACTAACATTAATATCAGGAAGCTGAGCTGTGTGCCCATGACAGCATGCTTGAAACTTAATTGGATGTAAGGACGAAAATAAATATAACTAACAATCATAAAGTGGACTCTGTTTAAATCAGTTTCACTTTGAGCCCACAGAATATGCTGGTTTAGACAGATTGTCGGTATAGACAGATTGTATGCAGTGTCACGGAGCCGGACGGGACATTGAAATCGTGCTGGTTTAATCAACAATCCATATTAGAAAAATGCTGGTTCAAACTGAATCCACTGTACATAATTGGATCACATGGTGATTGGACACATGGGTGGCTAATCGTCAGATTCCGGATTCCGAACGGTTTACCGAATCTGCGTTTCGTAAAAAAAATAATTACGAACCAAGTGAAACATCAATATAATTTTTTTATTAGGTTAAGAGGTTCATTGCTGGAACGGTGAATAACGCGTATACAATGAAATAATATTCGTTAATAGTGGAGACAAACGAATTTTAGCAAAATGTGATTTTAAATGGGAGAGATTGCAACATTAAATTGACTAAATTACATTGCGAACCAATCAAAGTGCTCCCGACCCTAGAAGTGCTATTATTGGAAGCAAACGAGTGATGCGTTCAGTGCACATGTCCTCTCTAGTCTAATGTTTCAGGATAACGTGAAACCAATCGTCATACAACGGGAACCCATCACACTGCTACCGAGCTTAAACGAAAAATCATGTTAAAGAACGCAACCAAATATTCCTGAATACTTCGCTAGTCTTAATCCTCGTTCTATTTCTTTCGTGTACATGCGTTTTGAACTAACTCTAAAGCTTGCGGCCACGGCTGACGTGCTTGAAAACAAGTTAACTCTGGGCTTGTTTAGATCATCATTTGTCTCTAAATCTGAAAAGGGTTGCCTCAAAGGCAAATATGTTCATGCTTTTAGAAACACAAGTGACATAATGCATCGTTTTGTAACATTATATATAGCATTCAGTTTCTGTTTAAAATAACGGTTTCAAGACAACTCACCCACCTCACCCCACTCAAAACATTTTACCACCGGTTATTGGCACTCAGATAACCATCATAGAATCCAAAAGGCATACAATTATCATGATGAAACTCGTATAATTATATGTTCAGGTCATGATCCAAAGAATATATTGACAAAATCATAAAGATCTTCACTCACGCACCCCTACAAAAATAGTGATAACACCAGTTTTGCATTGCCAAAACAAATCTTATTTTGAATAAAAATACCTAACACAAATTACAATGCGGGCAATAGATCCGGAAAGATTATAACTGGAACCAAACGTTTATAATTATTGTCATGTGTCAGTCGAGGGATTACTGGAAACTTACACAGTCGTTTCTCTTCGTCTAGATATAAATCTGACGTTAACCAAATATCATTGATTTCAATAAGGAGCGAGTATAGCTCAGTCGGTAGCTTACCCGCCTTTGAAGCGGTCGTTTGTCGGATCAATTCTTCTCGGTGGACATATTGAGGTTTGGGCTATTTTCTGTTACGAACAGTGCTCCAAAACTGGTTCATCTAAGGCCGTGGTATGAGGGAAATTACATATAAAAGATTCATTGCTGCTTATCGAGAAGGGTAGCCTGTGTGGCGGCTGTGGATTTCCTCTAAAGAAATGTGTCACCATATGAATGACGTCCAATAGCCGATGATCAGATAAAAGTCAATGTGTTCCAGTGGCGTCTTTAAACAAAACACACCATTTTGTCTTTCAATTACTGATGCTGGATGTTTAGTACACACAGGGGAGAATTAGATGTAATTGTAGAGAGTATGTTGCCTGCAAATTGGTGCTTGCTCAGAAATGAGCTCAACCTTCAACAAAAGTAACATCTTCTTCATTTGTGTTATCTCAGTGGATCCATTTGTAGTTTGGGCTATATTCCGTTCCATTCAGTAGTCCACAGCTGATTCGTCAAAGGCCGTGGTATAGGTGTTCTGTCTGTGTGAAAGTGCACATAACATATCACTTGGAGTCGATAATGAGTTTAAAAAAAAACATATTTACAAATCAGGCTACATACGTGTTCCGTACTAGGCCTTGATGTATGTAGGCGACTTTTTGAGACACGAAATGATTAAATTGCATTGGATACAATGAGCTCTCATTGGGCGAATCGCTTTTTTTCGTAAATACAGTTGCACTACACCAAATGAATAGTAGTAGTGGTAGTAGTAGAAGTAGTAGTAGCAGTACTGGTGGTGGTGGTAGTAGTAGTAGTAGTAGTAGTAGTAGTAGTAGCAGCAGTAGTAGTAGTAGTAGAAGAATAAGTAGAAATAGTAGTAGTAGTAGAAGTAGAAGTAGTATTTTGACAGTAGTCACCGAAGGTTCCACGAGAAAAAATGCATTGTATTAATGTATTATTTATTCATTAATATATTTATTAATATAATTGATTTTATACAAACAAGGTTGCTCTTGGTATAATTCAATCAACAGATTTTATCTTTCTTGTATGCATAGCATGTCAGTGGGAGACCTAATTTTGAAAACAATGTCATTGAATGCATAGGGGTTGATTGGACAATTAAAAAAGTCAACGCAGACGCAAGAAGACGCTCACGGAATTTTTTAAGACGCATGCGGCAAGAGACGGATGCGTCTATATGTCTAAAATCAAATAGGTTTGAATTGTTTTTAATCGACGCAGCGCAAAAAAACCGCTATGCTGAGGGGGTCGCACACAATGAGTTTTTACCGCGTTAAAAACTCATGCGTCTTGCGTTAAAAAACGCTCGTCTGCGCCGAGGATAAGAAACATAATCAGTGTTACATATTTTCTTCTAATTGAGTGCTGTAGTATCGTGTCTCGTAATTTCTGCTACATACGTCAAGGCCTAATATACGGAACGTGTATGTAGCCTTGATTTTTGAAGATAAAAAATCCCTGCCTCGACTGAGTTTCGATCTCATTACAGCCTCAATTGAAAGCTTAACCACTGCTCTACCGAGTCTGGTAAGCGGGATGTAGCTCAGTCGGTAGCGTGCCCTATTTTGAAGCGGTATTTATATATGGTTGATATCTCAAATTCTAGTCACTAACTGTCTGACGATATTCATCATACCTCTTGGACGCTGTCTTGAGAAGAACTACGATATAACAATTTGGTATTTCCACAAAAAAAACTACGCAGATGTTTCTTATGTATCAGTTATAATTTCTCCACTCCAAACTTTTAGCATGTCTTACTAATGACAAATATAAACACAACTGCAGTTTTTATTAAACTCGTGTGTCTCCCCTAGCAACGCATATCAGTGACTACTTACACCCTATCCTCTGATTTCGCCCCATGTTTGAAAAGATGTGATACAGAAGTGGAACGCTATTCGGCATATTCAAATTACGCCGCTTCAACAACATTCTTTGAATTGGACCGACATTAAGAAAAAAGTAAAGATTATTTTATTTAACGACGCCACTAGAACACATCGATAAGCAGCAAGACTGAGGTACATCTCGCTCCCTGGATAAATACGTCACCGAAACAACGTAGGACATCTATTCTAAATGATTACATATGAACAATATTCTACAGACCGCAATTTTAAATAAACATTACATTACCTTGTTTCAATCCAAACGAAAACAAATCTACCATAAAATCTATTTTGATAACAACAACCGAACCACGTACCTCTTCACTCACCCAATCCAAGTTAATTAAACTGACATACCCGATCATCTTGCAATTTTCTCTCCAGGCCTTGTCTTCCAAATAGTGTGCAATTTGCTCACTAACGTAAAACTTAAAAGAAATAGCGTGTCGATGTGGTTTGATTGTCCTGGCTTTAGCAGCTGCTGTGTTCACCACACTGAGTCAGTCAGTGGTTCATGTTATCGATTCCACATGCAGAACGCTATATGAACACCATAACATTGAGCTGTTCTCTTTAAATGCACATCATATAGACATTGAGCGGGAAGTATCTCATTGGAAGAGATCCTGAATCGAATGCGGTGGGTGGTTGGATCGATTCCTCTGAGTAGATCCAGTAGTCTGTTTACTGGTCCAGCAACGTCTACAACCAATGTATTAAAAATGTTGACTGTTGTCTTTGTCTATAAAAAGTTCATATAATAGAATATTAATATAAAAATACCCCGTGTCATTACAGGAACCAGTCTCCTTGGCCGAGTGGTTAGGCTATCGTTAGGCTGGTAGGTACTGAGATCGAATCTCTGTCGATGCATGGGATTTTTAATCTCAGTATCGACTCCAACCCAGAGTTAGTGTTCAGCAAGGCTCAATGGGAAGCTGAGCTCTGTGCCCATGGCAACGTGCTTAAACCGTAATTGGATATAAGCACGAACATAAATAAATAAAACTATGACAGGTGGAAATACCCGTTTTAATTTACTGTAATCACCATTGGTGTTTTAATAAGAAGTCTAATGAAATAGAGAAGTCTATTCTAATCGTTTGACTAAGCTATGAAGTTAGTGTTTGTTAAAACGTGTTTAAGCAATGCAAATGTGTGTGGCTATATACGTTTAAAAGAAAAACACGATTCATAAATTCTACCCCATACCTGTCACACCTAACAGCAACAAGGAGCCGGAGTAGCTCAAGGTGTAGTCCACGTGGGAAGCAGTTTGTTCTCAGATCTAAACCTTCCGTTTGTGTTATTTTCCATTTCTAACAGTGATTCATTCACAAGTCCACCACAGTGTAGTATATGATGTCATGTTGTAGAAAGTGTAATATAAAATATAACGGGTTTCCCATGAAACTGCGTCAGAATGACCATATGTTTGACGTCCAAAAGCCGATAATGAACTAGTGGTGTCGTTAAATAAAATAAACCTTTCTGAACTTGTACTTGTAAAAGTTGATAGTTGAAACGTAAATACATTATTATATACCAAGATATTGTTAACACAAACATCCATCATTATTTATTTAATTATTTGTATGCATTTATGTATTTCCTTTTCTTTTTTCTTTCATTCTTTATTTCTTTTTCTGTGTCTTTCTCACTTACTTTCTTTTTTCTTTATTTTCTTTGTTTATGCCCTTTTCTTATATTTTTTCCTTTCTTTTTTTCTTTCTCTTGCTTTCTTTACTTAAACAAACATACTTTCTTTCTCCCTTTTCAACAGCTGAATTTTGATCGTTTAGTAGGTGCTGTTAAATAGACGTAGAAGTGGATTACAAGTAATTTCAGAGTAATAAAACAAGACGGTCATACAAACCTCTGTGTATCACTTAACAAGATCTGCTTGCTGTGGTTTTATGGCATGTTGCGACAGGTGTGCTCATACAATCTCCTTGTCATATTGATTTTATGTCTCTGTTCACACACGCTGCGAGATATGGAAATAAACTCTCGGGTTAGCAGAAGTAGGTAAAACTTATTAATAACGTAACGGCTTATTACTTCTTATTTAAAACATAAAACAAGTTTGTTTTTATTTAACGACAGCACTGGACCGCATTGATTTTTATCTTATCAGCGGCTATTGGACGTCATACATATCATTTTGAAACATTTCTTTTAGAGGAAACCCGCTGCCGCATTGGCTACTCTTTTCGATGAGCAGCAAGGGATATTTTATATTCACGTTCCAACATACAGGACAGCACATACTACGGCCTTTGGAACGGAAAATAACCCCGACGACCGACCGCTTCAAAGACGGACACGCTACCGACTGAGCTACAACCCGCTCCCATCAAATGAAGTAGTCATTAAACTCTGTCTAAACCAGATTCACTTGGGACCAACCAAATATGCCACTTTAGACATAATGCCTATATAGAAATATTTTTTCCAGTGTTTTGGAGCTGAACGGGACTTTCAAGTGATACCTGTTTACACAGAAATCCTGTTTAGACAAAATGTATTGCTGGTTTAGACATAGTCCACTGTATACTTATTAAACATGGAAGTAATTGTATACTGACAGCCATAGAAAACGCATCACTCATTTATTTGGCTATTTTTTTATATTTTGTAGAGATGTGGTCTGAATTATAAGGTAGAATGAATACAACTGGATTGAAGGTTACTGTTACGTCAAACCATACGCATATATAATTATGCTGAATCATGTTATTTAGTCCAGTATCCATTATGGTCCGTAAAATGTCTATGTCCACGATGTTTGATTGGTGGAATATGTTGTATGGACCGTTCACACCGAAAATATCTTGGGTAGACTTTCTAAATTTGGGGTGTAACCTTTTTACAGGGTGATGACGTCACAGGGTCGTACATTAACATGTATTAGCCTATTAGCTCAGTCTGTCATATAGACCTGTATATAATCGGTTCTAAAGTAAGTTTGAATGCTGATTTGAGTAATAGACACCTATAGTGATAACATTTTAATAGGTGGAATTTTTAAAAACCGAACGTTACTTGAGGGCGGCCATGTTTCAAAATGGCTGTCAAAACTCCTGATGAGTACCAATAACAACCAGAGGAAATGGCCATACCTCACCAAGAGGGAGGAATGAGATGGTTTTCCCTACCAAATCGGTGTTGCCTTATTGAATAAAGGATGTTTTAATAATGTCTGAAGTCAAGGTCATAAAAAATTCAAGATTGCCGCCCATAGCAACTTGGTAATATGGTCATAACTCACAAACTATTGCACCTAGAGACATGAATAAAGTTTCATGTTAATTGTTCCGAAGCAAAATTCATTAAAAAATCCAAAATGCACGACTGACAGCTGAGTTGGTGCTGCATTTTCTATGGATGTCAGTATATTTGCCTATGTTGATGTTTTATGAGATTAAATTTGATTTGTAAAAAAGTAAAGTTTGTTTTGTTTAACGACGCCATTGGAACACATTGATGTTTTATCTTGTCATCGGTTATTGGAAGGTCATTAATTTGGTAATTTTGACACATTTTAGAGAAAACCCGCTGCTGCCACATAGTCTACTCTTTTCGATAAGCAGCAAGGGATCTTGTATATCCACTTTCCCCCAGACAGGACAGCACACACCATGGCCCTTGTTGAACCTGTTGTGGAGCACTGCTTGGAAATGAAAATAGCCTAAACTGTAGATGGGTCCACTTAGATGGATCGATCCGATGACCGACCGCTTCAAAGGCGGGGACGCCACCGACTGAGCTACATCCCACTCCCAAATTTGATTCGTATACCTGCGGACAGTTAATCTTGTTGCAGTTAATTTACATTTTAAATTATATAATGAATGTGTTATGCCTGATGCATGTTCGCAGTACGATATAACAACATAAGTATAAACAAATAATTGTAATCAAGGCATTGGGTTCGAATGTACTCTATTCCATTACTTGATATGAACGTCGATCAGAACTTTTCAATGAAATATGGCGCCAGTTGTTACACATCCACAAACACCGACACTCTAGGGATACGATGATGAAAACATTAAAAATCAGTCAGAGAAATTATCTTGAGTTAATGCATTATTAATCATTAATTCAGCCAATCCATGAAATATAAGTCAGCAATGATTGAAAACATTGATAAAACACACATTACACTCCGTAAACACACTCACCATGCAAATATACCAGGAAGAGAATTCCATCAGTTCGACCAATTCAGTAACTGGACGCCATTGTAATGTAATATTTGGTAGATGATTTGCTTTCTGGGGAGGGAAATACAACGCAGTATAATATTTACAGTTGGTGACATCAGTGAAAATTATATTTAAATAGACGTGAATGTGTTTATCTTTAAAACATTGCTTTTTGCTATCTTTTGTAAAATGATGAATTTGAAAACTGTAGGTTGTGCTTGTGATGAATATATTATTTTAGCATGGAGGATATCAATCAAATTTAACAGGCGTTAGGAGTTCGACTTTAAACATCATTAGGAGCGGGACGTCGCTCAAGCTGCAGCGTGTCTAAGTGAAGTTGTTTGTAATCTGATCGATCCTTCGCAGTGGACCCATTTGCAGTTTGAGCTATCTTTCGTTCTAACAACCTTTTTGTCCCACTGCCCCCTTTCCTTTTTCTCTTTTGAATTCCATCCTGTATCTTTCCCACTCTGGCAGCTCCTATATATCAACTTCTTTTTGCTGTTCATCTCCACATTCCAGTCCATGTATCTCCAACCGCTTGTCTCTTGTGGACATTCTGTGCCACACACCCATCATTTCCCCATCAGCTGTTGCTGTGGCCTTAGTCTGACCACTTCGGAGAGTGTGCAATGGCTGCTTCTGGCATTTTTAAGAGGCACTTGCAGCCATCTACTACATTCCTCTACTACCAGCAATGGCTGACAACTGATACCTCAAAGACAGTGTATGCGTTGTTCTGTTTTGTCTTCGGAAACGTGATATAAAAACCCTTTGTTCTTTTCTGGAAAGAGTAGCATATGTGGCGATAGCGGGTTTCTCTAAAGAAATGTGTCAAAATCACCATTATGTTTGACATCCAATAGCCAAAGATAAGATAAAAATTGCCGTTATATAAAACAATCTTTACTTTCTATTTAACACTGCTAACCTACATTGGTCGATATGACCAGAACAGCATTTACTTGAGTATTTGATCTAATAACCTGGAGCTATGTAAGAGTCATATATAATACAACGAATTCAGCTTTGTTTTCAGCAATGTCTGGAAGGCACACAGAATACACATGTAATGAATTGAAAGAATAATTAGTTTTGAAATGGTAATTTCTGTCATCTTGCACATAGGTCATTATCATTAGCGCACACTTGCCTCATGCTATGACTTCAGTCGTCCTGCCCCGAGGTGTATCCAGATGTTTAACTGCCAAAGGCTAATGTCACAGTTTGAAAAAAGGCATTTTAAAGATATAAATGATATTGTTTTGGATAGCTTGGATAGCAGCTTACATAATTATAACGGTTATTAGAGTATGAAAATAAATACAGTTTGTTCTGTTTAACGACGCCACTGGAATACATTGATATTTATCTTATCATCAGTTATTGGACGTCATTCATATGGTCATTTTGACACACGTTTTAGAAGGAAACCCGCTGCCGCCACATAGGCTACTCTTTTCGATAGGCAGCAAGGGATCTTTTATAAACACTTTTCCATTGACAGAACAGTACATACCACGGCCTTTGATGAACCAGTTGTGGGTCACTGGTTGGAACGGGAAATTATTAGAGTATGAATTCAATGACCAAAGTATAAGATCTAGCTTCATGACGTCATAGAAATAACATTCATGGCATAATGCCTCTATGACTCTTGAGTCTTGAGTTTTGACTTTTTAAGTTGTATAAGAGCGTCGGTCATGTGCTTATAAAACAGAGTTCAGACTCATGTAGTGTTATTTGAATGACATTATACTATTACTGTCACTATGATAAGAACAATTGGAAAAATTGTATTTTAAAACCTTGAATTATTACGTTCATAAAGCAATCTTTAAACTTTAATTTCCTAAATGTGTGTATATAAAAAAAAGGTTTTCATTTTTGTCCTTCAACCTTCAGAAGAAAGACAATAATCTATTGACATCTAGGTGCCATTTATCGTGTGATTGTATTTGTTAACCCAGCGGGCACACAGAACCGGGGAAATATAAATAATAATTTCCCTATATAAATATCATGCATTTGTCTAACAGGTAATTGCATTGGGTAGGTCAGTTAACGTTGCCTAATGAAAGTACTGGCATTAAAAATACCTGGCTACAATCTAACTGTACACACTTGAATCGTCAACTTCGCCTATTCCTATTGCTAATGACGTCAGTTTCTAATGGCGTCATTAACTTTCCGGGGGTTTTCCCGGAAAAAAGAATGAAATTATCCAATCAAAGTACAGAACATGTTTACTATCAGTTTACAATTTTAAGTAATAGGCACGGAACAATTTATGAAAAGCAAAATAAAGATATTTTAGTTGAGGTAATAAATAGATTATCAAACTCGCTTCCATGTATTATCAAGTTTAAGTCCCTAATGAAATAAGTTTCTTTTGTCACTCGCTATTTAAGCTGGTGACAAAGGAAACTTATTTCACTCGAGACTTAAACTTGATAATACATGGAAGGTCGTTTAATATCTGCTACACACACTCAATCTCTCTCTCGCGTTTCTCTCTCTCTCTCTCTCGGTATCTCTCTCTCTGTCTTACACACATATATACACTCACTATCTCTCTCGCTCTCTCTCTCTCTCTCTCTCTCTGTATGTATCTCACTCTCGCACGCACACACATACTCTATCCCTCTCTCTCTCGCACACACACACACACACCATTGAATAATGTCATATAGCCGAGTGTTCTGTTTTATGCCTGGATGTCATAAAACATCAAATTTAATCAATTAGAACTTCAGGAAGGAAGGTTACTTCTACAAACCGATGTCTTCGTTGTGGCATTGTGAAGTTCTTTGGAAACGCAGCTGGTATCTGTGATCATTGAAATACTTCATCCGTTGTTCCATGCTAACCTGCATGCACACAGACGAACAAAACGTGTTGACATCCATGCCTGTACCAATTAACATGTCTGCAACGTGTAAACGAGAGAGCAGGAATTTAATTAGATTAGACTAAACACCAGACTGCCACTTAAACTTTTGACCGCCTAGTAACATGTGCGACTTCCTTTACACGACTGACGTCAACCAGTTGTTAAAAGCCAAGGCCTCTCAATACCATGACAGCGTGCTTGAACCTTAATTGGGTGTAAGCACGAAAATAAATATAACTAACTAATACTAGGCATGAGTTTCTACAGTGTTCTATAACCAAAGTTAGAGCAGCCAGATGGGGAACGATTGGTCATCAGATCGATCCTTCTAAGTGTTTCCATTTGAATTTTGGATTATTTTCCTTTCCATCAAGTGTTCCACCAAAGTCCGCCAAAGACCTTAATATGGGCTGTCCAGTTTGAGGAAGGTGTCTATAAAATATACCTTGCTGCTTGTTGAAAAGAATAGCTATGTGATAGAGGCATGTTTTCTCTGAAGACCATGAGTCACAAATGCCATGTGTTACACAATAGCCGCTGAATAAAATATACCTTGCTGCTTGTTGAAAAGAATAGCTATGCGATAGAGGCATGTTTTCTCTGAAGACCATGAGTCACAAATGTCATGTGTATACACAATAGCCGCTGAATAAAATATGCTGAATTGGTAAACAAACACTAATTTCTCAATCCGAGTCATGATCATCTGTCTTATTTTGAAAATTGTATTTTTTGTATAAAATGTGTGTAATTATAATAACAAAAAACCCACTAATAACCATTAGTAGGTTGTAATATCTGATAACACGCTCCGGTGTCTTTAATTTGTCTGAGCTCTGCTATTCAAAGTAAGTAGGAGCTAGTTAAATAGTTCTTTCTTTTGTGTGATGTTTGAATAGCCCCTGAAAAAAATGAGTTCTAAATTAATCATGGAAAACTCACGTGAAGAGGTAGTTTATAAAATTCGCTGTGCGTGCAGCGCTTTAGCAAAAGCAGATAAATATTTGATGTTGTAATTCATCAAATGACATTCAGTACTTGCGCTCATATATAACCAGTTTGCGGACACACAAACTATTGCCGGAATTCTTCTCTACCGCATGCCGACCGGTTAAAACTACTTTTTTACTAGCGGACTGCTCTTCAGCCAAATTGCAACACGAACTGAAGTTTTCCAGTTATAAAAAAAACAATCTAGTTTAAGTAAAGAATTCACTTATTGTACAAGTTAACTTATTGAATTACCAGCATTACAATTTTAAATGAGGATGATGTGATTTCAATTCTATAGACTTTCCACACGTGGACCTGCTAATCTTGCGTGGGCGTGTCTCACATTAGACATGTCACTCATCAGGAAGAGATTGGTCTTGCTTCACCTCTGGATATGATGGTTTACTCGGCCAGTAATGAAGTTAGTGAATTGGTAAAGACAGGCTATTAAATAAAGTTCTGAGATGTTATTTAGAATCCCACTCCTAAGCAGACGACGCATCCCAGATATGACTGGTTTTACTCAATGTCAGAGTCTTCATCCAAAAAAATAAGAGAAGCGTCTGGTGCAGGACATACCAAAGAGAAGTTATGCTTAGTTTGTTTCGTTAAACGACGCCACTATAGCATATTGACGACTTTTTAATCATCGGCTATTAAACGTCAAATAAATATATGTATAATGTCATTCTGATAGTTTTGTTTTAAGAAACCCGTCACCGCCAACACAGACATCACCTCAAATATTAAGAATAAACCTTCACCTGATTGCTTAATCATCGGCTTAATCATCGGCTATTAAACGTCAAATAAATATATGTATAATGTCATTCTGACAGATTTGTTTTAAGAAACCCGTCACCGCCAACACAGACATCACCTGCAAATATTACATTCACCGGATTGTTTACTCAATGTCTTCATCCAAAAAAAGAGAAGCGTCCGGTGCTGGACATACCAAAGTGAAGTTATGCTAAGTAGTTTGTTTTATTAAACGACGCCAATAGAGCGTATTGACAACTTTTCAATCATCGGCTATTGAACGTCAAATATATGAATAATGTCATTCTGATAGTTTTGTTTTAAGAAAACCGTCACCGCCAACACAAATATCACCTCAAATATTAAGAATAAACCTTCACCTGATTGCTTATGGAAGTGTCTGACATTAAACTATATCAACATGAAGCTTACGAGTAAAGCTTGTGTTATTTAACGTCACTAAAGCACTTTGATTGTCTTTTTAATCATTGGCTACTGAATTTCAAGCATGTGGCCATTCTGATACAGTTGCGTTTTAGGAAAACTGTTACAACCATATAGACTACTCTTTCCATTAACCAGCAAGGGATCTGTTATACATTATGCACTTTCCCAAAAACAGGACAGATCTTACAAAGGCCTTGGATGAACCATTTGTATACCACTGGTTGGAACGTAAAATAGCCAAAACTAAAAGTGGGTTTGCAGCTTGTCCCTAATTAAGGATTCAAGCTACATACATGCATTAAGATATTCTACTTAACGGAAAATCTTAACTTTTATCATTGGTCATGCTCTCAGGTTTACAGCAATTTGCACTGTGTGGATGTTCAGGAGCAACGGACACGAAATCAATAGGAATACACATTACTCGTTGGTGTCACAACGACGCATGATGTTGATTTAATAAATGATACATCAAGACTAGCTGTCATTAATTTCCGTCACCACGTCAACACCATCACTGCTGCTGCCAAATGAAATATTCTACATTATATTAGAAACGACAGGTCAACTAATATGACACATAGACTCTTATCTGATCTTGCCCTAAATTATATACATTTTTGAGGCATTGGTCTAAAGGTAAAGAGTGTTTTATTTAACGACGCCACTGGAACACATTGATTTTTATCTTATCATCGGCTATTGGGCGTCATTCAGGTGGTAATTTTGAGACATTTCTTTTATGTTTCAGTCTTTTTTCAAGTTCAAGTTCTATTGTCCTTGATAACACCATTCCCGATCAGAATTTGTCAAACGTCTGATCAAGATCCTGTGATTCGTGGCTGCAAATTAAAACTTTATTTTAAAAAGAATTGTTTTATTTAATCACGTTAACAATCAGATATTGTTCGGGAAGCGTCCCGTTTCAAGCAAATTCGTCCTGATTATCCAGTTCTCAATCCGATTCTGATAATGACAATGTTCTCCAGATCAGAACCGTTCATCATGACAGCGTCCAGATCCACAGGACACCGTCACGACAACGCAGGACACAGTTACGATGTTTATCCAATACAGCACAATCGGTCACGGCATAGTCATTATTGCAATTCGACTAGACAAAATCCGCTTAGTTTCCCGAATGTTACGGGGTAGTAAACTGACTTATTCACTTTTTGTGTCAAACGGGTGCCATCATCGGCACTGTGTGAACGCAACATTAGAGGAAACCCGCTGCCGCCACATAGGCTACTATTTTTGATAAGAAGCAATGAATATTGTATATGCATTTTCCCACAGACAGGAGAGCACATACTAGGCCAATTGATACACCAGTTATGGACAACTGGTCGATCCGACGACCGATTACTTCAAAAGCGTACACGCTACCGACTGAGATACGTCCCGCTCCCAGGGATAGATCTTAGTTTTATGAAGACTGCCACTGGTGGCGCAAGGTTGTAACTACTATTTCTTATTAGCATAGCTTTTTACCTTTAAAACACCACTGGACATGTTTTTTTACACTAGTTTTAATGAATATTTCTTTAATGTGTTTCGCCCGTCCTATTGTGGGCGGATCCTGTGTTTTCCCAATGACAGCGTGTTTGACCAATTCTCAGATATAATTTGCCTGACCTGACCTTATGTGTTGCAAGTGTTTCCTAGTGTTTGTATGGCCACAGGAAGTTCTCTGTTATGTATATGTTTGCTGTTTTGTATACATATAGTATGAGTTATATCCATTACATAAATCAAGAGAGCCAGGAGCATAATGGATGAAAAAAAGTAGTTTGTTTTGTTTAACGACGTCACTGGAACACATTGACTTTTATCATCATCGGTTATTGGACGTCATTCATATGGTCATTTTGACACACTTTTTAGAAGGAAACCCGCTGCCGCC